>VHZZ01004323.1:37933-80164 GCA_009801015.1 Silene noctiflora | reverse complement strand
CCTACGTGGACACCATTTTGATAATTATTTTCAAAACCGACCCAAAACGACAATTATTTTATTTTCGAGCATTATTTCAATAACGGATTCCATTAAGTTAAATGTGTGTGGTGTGAGTGACTTAATATATGTTGTGTCTCTTGTGAAATGGACCAAGTGGAAGAATGTAACATATTCCATAAAATAAATAAGTACTACATTAATATTTAATTAAGTTACTTTTATGGAAATAAAGTTGGTCCATTATATGATGGGATTTAGGTAGGATTCTGTTCTCACTATTATCTTCCATAACTTACCATCCACTATTTAGGAAATTATTCAATTGACTCTTTGATGGCAATAGTCTATATAAGGGGAACATATTTATTCTGATTAAGGTTCACCAAGCCTACCTCATTAAGAAAATACACCATTTAAATTGTGAGGCTGAGGGTTTGGAAGCCAAGTCAGATCTGGGGAATTAAGATATTGGGTTTTTATATTAAGACGGATTAATAATCTCAAACAATGGCTGGAGGTAAGTAACTGGTCTCTTTTATCGCTTCCGCATTTAGTTTACATGTTCATTATGGGACTAGAACATGTTAGTTTAGATTATAAAACTTACAATGCGTGCAAGGCAATGAGAAGACTTGACCTTAGTTGTCTAGATCACTTAGTTTGACTTTATCATTACTTATGTTAGTCTTTATTTTATTTCTGATGCGTTGTAATAATCATGTATCGTTTAATTAGTTAATCTTGGCTATGTAATAAACCATTATTGGTTATTTAAAATAAATTAATTTGGATTTTGTTTACCTTTGTTATTCACTACCTCAGGAAACTGAGATGGTAACAGTTCTAGTTATCTGAGAATGTCTAGTTAAGGCTAGGAGTTTTACATACGTAATTTATAATGAGCTTTGGATAATTTGTTGTCGTGTTTGTTTAATATGTGACCATTGGTGTTGCAAATGAAATGTGATAATTGTTGATGTAAATATATAGATTATCGAAACAAATGGTAACATATTGCATAAATATGTCACATTTTAGTATATTAACTATGTTTGTAGGTTATGTATGATTTACAAATGATTTTTGGATAATTTGCTACCACTTGTGCGTAATTTATATAATTCAGTATTGAAAATTTATAATATGTTACCATTTTATTATAGAATGTAAGTTATATGAAATGGTAATATATAAGTAAACTGATTTAGTTACTTTTGTTGTTTAAATAATTAAATGGTAACATGTTGACAAATTAAGTGAACATATTAAAAAAAATGTTTTCTACGTGGTACCCCTATGTTTTTTCGAATTCTACGTGGTACCCCCGCGTTTTTGAAAACATCGGTGGTATCCTTAAAGTTAGTAAAATGTTCCTAAAATACCCAAACTGCTAAAAATTACGTTTTTAAATCAATTAAATTTTGTAATGAAAATATGTTTACGATTGAGTAAACCAGGTTATATGTTAATGGCATGACAAATTATTGTCGAAAAATCAATTAAATGTATAAACTAAACATTAAAAAGAGGGAATTTAGAGAAGTTTGGGTATTTTATAATGTTTTCATTAAGTTTAGGGGTACCTCTAATATTTTTTGAAAGTGAGGGGTACCATGTAGAATTCGAAGAAGTACAAGGGCACCATGTAGAAAAACCCTTAAAAAAATGTAATGTGTAACCATTTTACAAATGCTTGTGACTATTTTTTTTATTGAGTGTAATTTACAGACTCTTTAATGTATTAATAAACTGAAATGATTAATCTATAAATCTTATTAAAAGGGTAAACATTAAAAGCCACGTAGACATGAACTAAATGTCACCTCGCATTACTAAGTGTCACCTTGCATTACCAAAATTTCAAGTCACCAATCATCCATGTAGTATGATGTGTTTAATTAAGAGTTTAATTCATTATTGACGTGGAATGTTAAATCGAAGACAATCAAGACCTAACTATATCAAACATTCACCTTTTTTCATTAACTCCTAAGTTATTAGCAAAGGAGATGAAAAGTTACTCAAGAATACATTATTCTTCTCTCTATCTTATAAATACCCACATTTTCTTAACATCCTATTCATCAAATTAAAAAACAATTTATTAAGGTACATCTATTCCGCTAAACTCATATAGTTTTATATTTTTTTGTTGTTTTGATTTTTGATTTTTACATTAGTTTCTCAACCTTCCTTTACTAACTGATTTCTACATAATATTCGGTAATTGAGCTCCAAATTTAATTTTTATACCCAACCATTATTGAAATTTTTCATTAGATTGATCTAATATGTCATGTTTGGATTCAGAAGCAGGTTACCATGATGTCATTAAAAAGATGGCGAATACATTTGGTGGTGGTTATAAAGAGGACTTCGTCTCATTGCACGCTAAGACTAAGATATCCAACAATTGAAGTGCTTATTTCGCATTACAATAGTTAGCCAAAATACAAAAGTTTTCTTCTTCCCTAAATAAATTGTTATGATTAATGCGAGAATTAGTGGGTACAAATTAGATTATAAATATGTTATATATGTGTGTTAGCAATAAATCGATAAGCTATATAAATACTTTCATCAAAATAAAGGATATATAAAAGTCATTTCACTAATTTCTTGCCAATACGTTGGAAATCCATTGAAATGACAAGGAGGATGTTGAGAGGAATTGTAAATGTATTTGCTGAAGAAGTTTAACAAATTACATTGCATTTAAGAAAATAAACACCGGGCAGATTACTTGTCTTTCTCCCTCTCTCTAAAAAAACCCTAGCCTCCTTCAGTCAAATCTGGGGCTTCCATCGACAATGGATTGGTGGTAAGCCCCCAAATAGCTTTATTTATCAATTTTTAGTATGAATATTTATGAATTAATCAATAAAAGTCTCCCTTTTGGTGAGATCCGCTTGTCCGTCTCTGTTTTCGGAGTTTTTTCGGTCCTTGTCTTTCTAGGTTTCAGTTCTATTGGAAATATAGATAAGAGCGTCTTGGTCGTTCCTTATATGGTGAAGATGCGGAAGATCAGTTTCGTAATGGATCGTTATATGGTATTACATATGTTGCATGTTTGTTGGTTGCACTCAACTTGGTCAGATGGAATCTTTTCTCGTCAAGGCTCAAGATTCTATGATCCTCTTGTGAAAAGCTGGTTGCGGCGATATGATAGAGGACGTGCCTTGGAACAATTCAAGTTTACAGATCTTTCTTTGAATGAGATTTTATTTTATTTGGTTTTAATCAATTTGTATCCGGTCAAATTTGACACATGTTGTAAATGTCGTATGACTATTTATTAATGAATTGATCCTTTCTTTCAAAAAAGTAAAAATAAAAAAATAAACATATAATTTTTAGCCTAATTAGTAAAACGAAAATAAATTGTATTTTAACAGAGCGCTTTTTACGTATTATTCATATTGTCTCTAATCGATTAAAGACAATATGTAAAATTCAACGATAAAATATTATTACTATGCATTCATTTAGAGATTTTACATGTGTATATTAATTTACCTCTCTTTTCACTATAATAAGTTATGTAATAATGAATAGATTTAGATGTCCACCCTTTTGTTTCTTCCATGCTAAAAATAGGATCAACTGATCAAGGTTTTTAGAACACACCAAAATGGCAAAAAAAATAAAATCAAATAAAATCAAATACTAAAATACCAATTCTAGCCCATGCATTTACACGGGTACAAAAACTAGTTAATATTTTAATAATAAGAAGACATCAGCTAATTAATGCAGTACAACCCACTTGTCCATGTTACCGGGTTCAATTGTATCAATATAAGTTAAATTGACCCGTTTTAACATTTAAAACGGATAGTGCGATTTGAAATAAGAATACGTGAAATGACAAAGAGAAATGAATTAAAAAAATGTGAAGAAAACGTGGATGAATTAATGCCAAAAACAGGACTGACGAGGGCAGAAGTGAGGGCACAAACTATTAGTCAACAATAATCAATCACCTAGGAATCTAGGATTCACTCTTTTAAGTAACAGCATCACCAAATAACCAATTAATTCAACATGTACTAAGATTTCCCAAAAAAAAAAAACATAGCATTCCTCCTAAAATGATGGCTAATTTTAGGTGGGTCTTTCTATTTGTTCCTCTTATTTTGTGTTTAAATCTTGAATTGGGTAGTTGCTCAAATTCAGATCCAATTACCCAAAAAAAATTAGACAGAATTACATACCTTCCTGGCCTTAATATTGATGTTGCATTTCAACATTATTCTGGTTATATTACTGTTAATCAAGATTATGGAAGGGCACTCTTTTACTGGTTTATTGAAGCTGATCAAGACCCTTCTTCTAAACCTCTTGTTTTATGGCTTAATGGAGGTTTATTCTCCCTTCATTTCATTTCTATACGTTTGTTCAATATATGTCACGTTTATTATAATCAATAGTGGGAGTGTATTTTTTTTTTGGTGTTCACTGTGATAGTATAATATTTGATTGTATCACTTTATAAACCAAGGGGTTACTTCACTCGATGACAATTGGTTTTGGATGGAACGTTCTTGGTCTTATGATGTGGACTTTTGCTTCTATAGTCTATAATGAATATTTGAATAGAGATCGACTTAGATAAAGGTCGTACTCACTGTCAATTGGTTTTTAGATGGAACGTTCTTGATAGTATGAATTGGACTCCTGCTCCTCTTTTTGGATGGGGTTTAAATCAGACCCATTTTGCATTTTGACTTGTTTTGATGAAATTTGTTTCTTTTGTGATTTTGATTAGCTGTAAATAAAGTTAATGGTATTAATCTTCTATCTTCTTAATGCTTTTTGATAGAATACGAGCTGCATGACTTGAGGAAAATGATGTAATTTGTTTTGTTTGAGTTTCTAGTGATATTTTTGCTTATGGATTGAGTTTTTTGTTGCTCTTGATAGTAGATGAAGTAAATTTATTAAGTTTAGTGTTAAGTTTGTCAATGGTGTTTTAGGAGCTAGAGTTTTGACATGGTCGCTGCTTGTGTAGGGCCTGGATGTTCGTCAATTGCCTATGGACAGTCAGAAGAACTGGGACCTTTTCATATCCAGAAAGATGGGAAAACTCTTTATTTGAATCCTCACTCTTGGAACAAAGGTAATTCACACATTGATTTAATCAACACTAACAATGGTCTCTTGCCCTGGTAGACTTCAGTACCATTCAGTTATTTTTTTTATATAGTAGTCGATCTTAATTCATTCCTGTTAAGAAGCTAAGCACAGCACCTATTTCCAATAGATTTAATGATTCGAGGGAATTGGACCATGGAGTCGTATGATTGGAGGAGAAGTTAGAAACTGACTTCATCATTCTGTCAATGGATCTCTGTCTGTGAATAAACTTGGTGGTTTGTTTTGCAATATTTGTACAATTTTAAGAAATAATGTAGATGAAAATGCAAGTTTATGAAAATGTGGGATTGGAAATCATAATGACCATAAGTAACATGCAAAAGAATAGATATTCCAAGTAGCAAGTTTATTATGGACACTTCGAAATGAAAATTAGTTTTCATTGACTGAGTGAGTTGTTGTCAACTTTAGAGTTTTGATGTTGGTTCCACAGGTTTGAAATTTGAAGCTAGATGTCATCTAATCTAAGCTTAATCATATACACATTTCAAATAGTAATTACTCCCTAAAAGTTTCCTCTGAATAGTGAAGACCATTTGTAATTTGCAAAAGCTATGAAACATCGACACTTAAGTGAGACAACAGTGCCTGCTGGTATATGTGCTAAATCAGGCTGTAATCAAGGCATCACGTGAAACTAATTAGACTCAAAAGTCAGATCAGAATAATGATTTGTGTGCGCGTTTGAAGAGTCTTATTAATGTATGCTTTTGAAATACTCTCTATCATATGTTATTTCTAATTTTGTGGCTGAAATGCAGTTGCCAACATTTTGTTCCTGGATGCTCCTGTTGGAGTTGGCTATTCGTATTCCAACACTTCATCTGATTTGCTAACCAATGGGGATAAAAGGACAGGTATTTAATAACAACTTGTAAAACACAAAAACTTAAATGAGATGGTCTCACATGTGAGACCAACCTATTAAGCCCAAAGGATTTGGATTAGTCATATGTGAGACTGCCCCAGACAAGATTCACCATTTGTAGACAAGTTTTTGACGCTAAACTGCTAAAGGACTACTCTTAATATTGCAGCTGAGGACTCTTTAAAATTTTTGCTGGCATGGTTTGAGCGCTTCCCAGAATATAAGGGGAGGGACTTCTACATCACAGGAGAGAGCTACGGAGGTTGGCCTGATCTGATTGCTTCTTGCGCACCTTAAATTATACCTTTAACTTGTCTGATTATCAGCAGTAAAAAATGGTTCCAATGGATTACCTCTAGTTATGCTTACATTGGATATCCAACTGATGATAGTATATGTATATCAAGGCTATCATTGTTTTTCGTAATGGGGAAATATATTTGGGGTTGTCAGCAGTTTTTCATGCTGTTTCACTGTGAAAGAGAGAGACTCATTGTTTGCTGGCATTTGAAGATTGGGTCTTGATTCGTTCAAAGTAAATTTAGATCTTTCTCAGTATCACTCCTTCATAAACACTAACTTTTGAGTCTGGTCTAGAAAACCACAGTGATTCCAATTCAACCTTGGATGTTTGATCCTTTTAGTGTAAACTCAAAGCTTGTATGTTTGTGGAAGGGAATCAATTGTGATATATCATATGTTTGTCAACATGTAATCAATGAATAACCAGGTTACAGTTCAGCTTAAAAAATACATGATTATATTTTAAAACAGTAGATTTTGTGCGGAGAATGCACACTAAAATGTTTTGAGTCCAATGCACTAGTTATTAACTAAAAGAAAAAAAAAATGGCGACTGAAATGATCTAAACATTTAAATGGCATTACCGTTTAAAATAATAAAGACAAATGATTTGTTGCTTAGAAGAGAACACCCCAGACATTGCTGTTTGGTAAGTTGATTATGTCTAGCCAATAATTTGCACCATTCATGTAACTGTGATGAACTATGGTACTCATACTCTGATCAAAGTATCCAAAATGGAGTTGTTTCAAACTTCCTAGTGTTGAACTCGACTACTTTGATGAAACTCGTTATACTTGTGGAGTAAAAGGAAGTGTACAAGTGTTATACTCATGTCTGACTGTCTATTGCTGAACATGGGTACGCCAGCTCATATAAAACGTCAAAGAAGCATATTTTGATATTTAGATGATTTCATAGTTATGGTTTAGTTCAGCTGTTAGGTGGATCAGCGAACTTGTTCCTTTCTTTTTCTTGGTTACATCTGCTGACTTTGAGAGCACTGATATGTTTTACAGGACATTATGTGCCCCAGTTGAGCCAAGCAATTGTAAGGCACAACTTGAAGAATAACAAGAAAACAATTGCTCTGAAGGGTTACATGGTATGCTTTTCTAACTTCAACTCAGGAGGCATAAGATTGATTCCAGTTTCTGAAAATCTAATGATTGTCTCTACATATGTTACATGTCATGCAGGTTGGAAATGCCCTGACTGATGATTTTAATGACCACCTTGGAATATTTCAATTTATGTGGTCTGCTGGTCTGATTTCCGATGAGACATACAGGCTTCTTAATGTATTCTGCGATTTTGATTCTTTTATACATTCGTCAAAACAATGCGATCAAATGCAAGAAATAGCTAATAATGAGATGGGGAACATTGACCCATATAGCATTTATACCCCCACTTGTACTGCCAACTTCACTGTGACAAAGATATGGAAGAGACGAGTAAGTATCCATTTATGAGTGCTAGCTGATGCCTAAGTTTGTAGTGTACGGCATCCTAATTTCTTATTGAGCTGCAATATTTCTTGTTTTCAAAATCAGTACCATTGGTGGGTAAAAAAATCAATATAACATTCTCCGACAGACTAAGCACACTACAGTTTAATTCTTTCTTGTTCAAACTGCAAGTTGATAGGGAGCTGCCTGCGTGAAGTGTAACGAACACGCTGACTTTGCATTATTAAAAGTGATTTTGTTGCACCATTGTCATTGATTTTCCTGACCTGCTCTTTTACCCTTTTTAGCATTGAAGGAAATTTATCTTTTTCGCCCTTTGTACCATTTTTTTAAACTTTTATTGCCAACATTTTCAACTTTGCAAAGCCCTTCTATTATTTTGTATTTGCAATTCAATTCAGCCAAATGACATCTTTCATCTTGGATACTATTTTTGCTCCACTTTTGTTGTTAAATACTGTAGAACAACTCACTAGACCGCTCAGAACCTTTGCTATATATTTTTCTAATGTCTCTTTTCTTGTTAGAGGATTGGTCACATCAGCGCAGCATATGACCCCTGTACTGAAAGCCATTCAACTGTTTACTTCAACCAACCTGAAGTTCAGAAGGCACTCCATGTTAATGCACAATTTGCGCCTGCTAAATGGGAAACATGCAGGTAAAACACTCAGAGAAATCCAGTTGATCCTTTTTGTGATTTCAATATTGTTTGGCATGTTTTTAGTCTGCTCATTCCTTCAAGAAATTATACTTAATTCGTTGATCCCTTCTGAAAATTTGACCCTTGTCCTTACATATGTACTTGTATCGAGTCATAGTAATTGGTTTAATGTAAGCAACATCATGAGATTACTTAGTATTAACTTTCTATCAGCTTGTTCTATCTCATTATTCCCTCCATTTTTAGTCCATATTGGTCGCCTCGCTTCTCAGTGCAGTTTCTGAGTGTTTATTGATGTTTCTTGCATGTGAAATGGTCAAAACAGAGAGAGCACTGATTGAGCGACCATAATTGAATGTAGACTTCAGAATAGAAGTACAATGGAGCATGTGTTTGTGTTATTAGTAATCGCATGTGTCATTTTTTTGTGGAATAGTTTCTTCTTTTTGAAGTTTCTTTTCTTTTTCTAGTTATGTGCTTCTCTCCTATCATTTAGAAGAAATGTCGCTGACTTATGTTTCCATAGTTTCTAGAATTTGATGATTGAAAGTGACATATATTACAATGCTCTGAAGCTAAATCCTGCAAATGCTTTGTATTCCGGCATCTGCATATGTTTTGGTCCACAACTTCTGCTCGATTGTTCATGTTCATCTAAACTAGCAAATGTTTAAATGATTAAAAGTAGTACTTATTTTTGCCAATAACTCTATTTGGAAACTACATCGCACTTGTATGTTCTTCTAGGTGTATCTTTCTATATAATTATCATCTTTCAGGATCATGCTTCTATGATTCTATCCCACATTTTTCCGTTTCCAATGAAGCCCAAGATTCATTATACTTTGGTGTTTGAATATGATGGAATAAAACAAAGGACTCATTAAACAGTTTGTGCATCTTATATTATGAAGTAGCAGACTACTGTTAAAATTATCGGTAGAATCTTCATCATGGGTCGTGCAAAAAAATGTTCTTTTTTTCTCTAATCACATGGGCGAGGCTGCGTACATCTAACCCCCTTAGTTATAGCTAGGTAGGAGCATTTGAAGCACTTGGGTAGTATTGTTAATAGGTTATGTGAATACATTTGGAAATTCACAATTTTAACTATACATTATCACAATACGCTCCTGTTTATAATATGAAGGACTATTACTTATCTCGTGCTATTTATTGCAGTGAAGTCGTAAACACGCATTGGAAGGATTCACCTAGGTCAGTCCTGGACATATACCGTGAACTTATAGATGCTGGCCTTCGAATTTGGATGTTCAGGTTCTCACCTTCACTCCAGCTTGCCCATATTATTTGTTTTTCTTGGAGAGAGGGGGCAGGAATTGTATGAAACCGAGTTTAAGTATTTAACATATCACTTTATATGACATTATAATTCGGTATTTTAGTATCTATCTTCAAGCGTAAGCTATAGAACTATAGAAGGCTGGTATTCATAGAGTCCCAACACATTTCAAAATCTTGATTAGTATATCTCCCATCTCCCAGTGTGGCTTTGAAAATCTCTAGTAAAAAATATGCTCCATTAACGAATCAGTTAACGGAGAACTTCAGTTTGTAGGGCATCTTGTTAGAAAGTGAATGATGATCTGTTCCTAGAAGCGTCACTTTGGTTGCATAGCACACTGTCGCACATCAACAACCCACGATGCCAGGACACTTTATTCTGTCAAGTACTCAGTTATTCTGTTACTTGGAGTTGGAAGTATGACTTTAGCTTGAACTAGGAGCAAACTGCTGTTTGTTCGGTAATTAAATGGATCTTCTGTTTATGCTTAATGTGGTCTCTTCCTTTACTGCAGTGGTGATACAGATTCTGTAATCCCGGTCACTTCTACAAGATACACTATAGATGCTCTTAAGCTTCCTACTGTAAAGAATTGGCATGCTTGGTATGACGAGGGACAGGTAACCACTAAATCTGACAACACTCTTTCTTAACGGATTTTAGACATCGCACAATGTAGTACAGAGTGTGTACATCTGACCTCCCCATCTTTTCATAGTCGGGAGCCTCTATGGCGACGAGGTAATGTTGTTGTCGATAAACTACAGCCATCTTTGTTGAAAAGCAAAGCCATTCCTCTCAATGATTTACCAATGTACCATTTTACACAACACTCTCTTACTCCCAGGTGTTTTCATGAATCCAGGCCGCTTGAGAAATGTTGTTTCCGTATAAAGGGAACAACAAATGTCATTTTTTATATCAACTGGTTTGCAACCCAAGTCACGAATACCAACACTTAATGAGCTCACATCAACCCCAAGCCTAGGAAATGTCGAAATATCATAGTCCCAAACCGGGGTCGAAAATTGGGTTCTCTTTAGTACCAACTACAAAAACGATGTTCATACGTTGCAGTTTTTATTATACTACATTCTATAATACGTGTGTTTCCGTCACGTCTTAACCAGGTTGGCGGATGGACACAAGAATACAAAGGCCTCACATTTGTAGTGGTAAGAGGAGCTGGCCATGAAGTACCTCTACATCGACCTAAGCTTGCGTTGACAATGATCAAATCCTTTTTGGCTGGAGAATCCATGCCGACTCTGGACTCTATAGCAACTCAGTGATTCTTGAGATTACATTCTTCAGAGCCCTTTCAAGTTTCAGCCACTTCATCGCCTTGAAATGGGATTATTATTCCTATTTGCTTTCGGCTGTTTTAAATGCCGTTTTATGCTATTCAAGACTCCTACTTGATCTGCATGATTCTGATCGAGAAATTCAGGGCATTCCGGAAAAAAATGATTTTAGTTGGGAACACTGTCTCCGTCTTATGAATGCTCAGTCTTCTTTAATTCAATGCCAAACTCTCCCTTTCATGAGGAGTTCTTGTTATTTACACCAGGTCTTTCATTTGTATTGCCATTAGTTGCATGAATAAAACCGGAATTGCAATAATGTCGATTAATTTAAATGGTAAAGTCATCGAGGAGTGATGGGCCTCTCAGCTGAAAGTTGCCCTAATAACTCCTCATATAGCATAAGGGATCGCGATACATTAGTAAATTTATTTCTACACTTTTGAGATAGGTAAATTAAACACTTGTCACCAAAACTACAACAAAATGTGGATACGGTTTACATTGCGCGAGACACGATCATATCATTTAAGCCCAACTCTTCCAGTGGATACGGTTTACGTTGCGTGAAAGGGTGATTATTTCAGTACGAGTTGGTGATGCTATTTTATTTTTCGTTCAGTGAACCATGCCTGATCCTGTCAGAGATATCTAGGATACCCTATACCATTCCTTCTGGTAGGAAAGACGGCAAAAACCAGACTACAAACCACACCAACAACAAAAGGCAACACAGCAAGTATACAGTGCCTAGAATAGCCCTCCCAACTTGGTGCAAAGCAATTCACTGTATCATTATCAAGCACACAAACTACACCAAACACCAACAATCCCATCATGGCATGCACAACGTCCCCCACACGTACCCTGAATTCGGACAAATCGACATATCGACTATCATCCTTGAAACGAGACCCTAACCTCCGCATACCTTTCATGGTAACAACACCATAATGTGTGTTCCCTTCCTTGTCGTAATGGCTATCAGTGAAGGTGGCAAAGGCGCAACTGAGACCGCATATGGCGAGTAAACCTCCGATGAGATGCTTGTTTTCTTGTTGACAGTGGCCGGTGTTGCTTAGGACAGGGCTTAGGAATTGGAACATGAAAATTGTTCCTGTTGGAAGGAGTTTTATGAGATTACCTAGGCCATTTAAGGCATTGTTGTCTCTAACTCTAGCCATTGAATTATACGTTATTTCGAGATTAAGGCTGTGTTGTAGTTATCGAGTATTTACGATTATTTGTATGAATAATCGTAACAAGTGTTTATATAGTTTACATGGTGCGTTATAAATTAGTTGGAAAAGTTGAAAAGATTACAGTTGAAATACCAAATATAGCATCATTTCAGCAGTCAAATACAGAGCATATAAAGCACTTGAATTACTGGACGTGCTTTTTCACATACGGATTTTACTCTTTCACATACGTCTTTTACAATTTTACCCTTGTCATTTTTTTCCCTCACTTAATTGATTTTTTCATCTCCCTTTACTTCGGCTTCCTTCTGGATTTACCATTGTCATCACTGCGTCACATTTGAAGCAGCCAAGCAGGCAGCTGACTCCTTTTATATGAGATCGGTATTCATTATATTGACGTTGGGAAGAAGTTAAAAACAGAGAGAGAATTTGGAACTGGGTCACACGCCGATAAACCACTAAGGGAGTGTTTGGTTCAAACAAAAAAGGTATGAGGTATGGGTTTGGAATGAGTCAAACCCATACCAAGTGTTTGTTTGCAAAATATAAGGGTTTCATACCCATACCTCAAACCGATGAGGTATGGGTTTCTCATACCCAAGGAGGGGGGTGGGTATGAGATTGATTCCCATGGGTATCAAATTAAAATGGTAAAACATGTGAAAACAAAAATTATGRCATATTDTAAATCAATTATTTATATATTTATTTGATCAAAAAATTATCTTTATGATTTTATAATATAAAAAATTATTATTTAACATATTTTAATTTAAAGATTTTAACCTTAATTGAGTTTGAAACCCGTATCCTTCAAAATTGAAACAAATACAAGGTATGAGGAATCAAGTTCCAACCCCATACCACCCAAATATGATTCCTGATTCCAAACCCATACCCATGCACGAAACAAACGCTCCCTAAAGTATTTGACTCACGATGAGCAATAGCTACGAAGTACAACGAAGCACCCCGCATTTCAACAAATACTCCACATTATTCGTTCACTAAATAATTCGAGACGAAGTACAACGAAGCACCCCTCACACTCACCCGTGTGGAGAATTGATAAATCATAAAACCCTAATTGATAACAATCGTTAAAAACTAAACATATTAACTAAAATAAACTCTAATAATTTCGACAAAACATATTAATAATCGTTAAAAACGACTATATTCGTTCACTAATCGGAGAWTTTCAATCCATTATTCAAGTGTTTAGATCCATTAGATTCGATTTTAGGGAAAAAAGATACATGTAAAACTTAATTTGGGTAGGTTTAGGAAGGAGGGTATTATATGGAAAGTTAATGAAAAAGTGTATGTGAAAGAGTAAAATCCGTATGTGAAAAAGTAATTCCGTTTTTTTATTTCATAAATAAATACACTGTTGGTGTTTTGAGTTAAAAACACTAATGGATTTAATAATGGATTTAAGTGTAGTCGGGTTTTATTAGAAGTGGGTAAACTCGGAAATTTGTATAAGGTTGCCTTATATAAGTATTTGTGCCAATTAGCACATAGGAAATAGTTGGATGGATAAATATACAATATATGGTTCAACATCTTTATTCATTCCTTGGCTAGTTGGCTTGGTTTGCCAATTGCCATTTACAAACACACCTTTTTACAAACAAATCACACTTAAAGACAGTTAGACTCTTACAATCTTACACCATAAATAAAGCTTCAAATATCAAGGTGAAAACAACAGAGTAGAATTCACACAAAACTAGTACTCATTAGTCAATACACCAAACCAGGCTCACTTCCAGCTTAAGAGCTATCAGATGGGTACCCAATACCATGTCGGGTACTCGGAAACACTGCAAAAACCATGCTACAAATTGACCCAACCACCGGGGGTAGCACCATAAGCATGGTCCTCCTAGTACTCTCCCAAGCAGGGGCATAACAATCAACCGTATTCCGGTCCAAAACCGCCACTACCCCAAACACAACAAGTGACATGACAGCATGAACAAAGTCCCCTGGCCGAACCCTGTACTTGGACATTTCCGTTCCATTGCTACCCTCGCTCGATGGCCACATACCCTTAAATGTGGCAAACCCATAATGGGTTGTCCCATCTTCGTCGGTATAGCTGTCGGTGAAGGTCGCAAGGGCACAATTAAGAGCGCAAATCCCGAGGAGGGCACCCGTTAAGTACTTGTTTACCGGGTGGCATTGCCCGTTGTTGCTCAAGATTGGGCTCAAGAATTGGTACATGAAAACAGTTCCAGTAGGGAGGAGTTTTAGGAGACTCCCTAAGCCGTTTAAGGCTTGATCCTTTACCGACTTTGATGAGGAATTCGATCCTTTCTTGTTCGCCATTTCGTTACAAGAGCACCAGTAAAAGATGGTTTTTCAAAAGACTTGCGATTATTACAGTAATGTATTTTGCAAAGGTTTAATATCTAAAGACGGTTTATCAAGAGACCTGCTATGTGTTTTTGGCGATGATGGTTTCGAATAGACGGTATGGGGTATTTATATATGAATAAGGAGGAGTTGCTTGTAAGGGAAAAGGTGTGACTTGTATGGAACTTGAAGTAGAATTACTTGAACTAAAATTCAGGATAAAGAGAGTTGGTAGTGAAAGAACCAACATCAAATTGCTGTAAATTGATAGAAAGATAGGTAAATTATTACGGAGTACATCATTATGTGATTGAAAGGGAGAATAATTAGAGTTTGTTAGTTGTGCTGCATTCTAACCTACTGGCTTTTATCCTGAAATGTTATGTTCAAGCTGTATACAACATTAATTGGTTAAAGGGAGATTTTTAGGGGTCAGAAACCTAAACGTGAAAGGAATGTCCTGCAAATAAAATCTATGGGCTATTCTTGTATTTTGTATAATCAATTTTTAACGTAAATAGTTAGAGAACTAGACTAAGACATATTCGGTATTTCTAGTATAGATAAACTTTTTTTGAAAAGCAGCTTTACTTGGCCTCTTTCTGTTTCCAAACCACAACTCAACTGATTGTACATCATCGGTGAGTTCGTGACTTCAGAGGTGGTTGTGGAAAAGGATACGAGTTACAATCAGTGACGGAAGCAGAGGAGAGGTTGAAATTCCGGAGGTGGTATATTTTTTCCTCGCAATTGTCTTACACTTTTTATGAGCTGATACGCATCTTATACTTGACTAAAACGGAAATAGATGATAAAAATATTGATGATAAAAATATGGAATACTCAACTAAGACGGAAATAGATGATAAAATGTACTCTGCACTAAATAAATAGAGCATGATAATTTGCTTCTGACTACCGACTGTCCTTTACTCTTCACATAAATACCTCAGCCTATGAACAGAGCCGAAATTCCTGGATCTACACAAAGAAATAGCATTGGCTCGATCTGTCCACAGCCACCTTCTAATACATCTATTTTAAGAAAAAGTCACCTATAGTCCTGTTAAACACCTTCCGAACTTCGTATAGAATCATGGTCCAACACTGTTCATACATTGTACTGTGGAAGGCAATTTCTGAGACTCAAAAATGTTACGACATCCAAAAAGGACCATAGGATTTAAGAATATAACTTTAGACTATTCATAGGGATTATCTGAGGATCGTGATTGGATGTGGCGTAGAGAAAAACACTTGCCTTTTTCTCGAGAATGATTCACAACCACAGGCTCCCAAAAGCTTCCTCAAGTGCCCGTTTCCTGCCAAATTCAGGCGTCCATCCCCCAGCACGTCCACCTCTCTCAGCTTTAAGTCTCGTCATTTCTTCGTCATCAAGGTTTAAATCAGGACCTCCCAAGGGTAATGGTTGATGAGCCATTCCCATGGGCCGTGGTTGCATAAATGCCCCACCGGAAATGGCAGGTGCATATTGACCTTGAGCTGTGATCGACACCCCTGTGTGAGTGCTCTGATCTGTGCCCTGTTCCAACAACCGAAGAACTCAATGATGAAAGACGCACAGGTAGAATATATCCAACCATCATGTACAAACACAACCAGCTGATATTTGGTATGAGTGTGAATAGATCTGACACTGCTCATTTCGGGTCAAGTTAAGGCCTAATAATTTCGAGCCAAGTCATCTTCATTGCGCTGCTATTGGGTCATTTCATGTTCTGGCCATTTTTGGGTTAGTGTATACGGGCTTGGGTCAATTGGTCATTTTCAAGTCGTCTTGGGCCAAGTTACTACAGTTTTTGTTTCAATTGATTGTTTCAGGTCAACTTCGAGTTTATCTTTTTGGAGTTAGCTTGGGTCGGGTTAGACGGCTTTGCCATGTCTGTTACCAAGTATGAGTATTCATTGATAAGAGTACTCAAGTGAAAATCATGGCATGTTCTTGTCGTGTCAAGACAATTAGTTAAACAGGCCATAAACATTGTAACCCAAACCTGCTAACTTTGTGGTCAGATCAATGTTTGACTAGTTCAGACAGCCAAGAAATCCAAGAGACAATAATGTATTATATTTCAAATCATCATATACAAACACAATCAGTGATGATATCTGGTGCAAGTGTGAGTAACTGAGTATACATTGATGCTGACAAATCTTGGAGTTAGCTTCAACTAAGGAATAAATTGCACTGAACGAGATTGAAGAGAACTACTAACCATATCAGTATCACCATAGGCAGGTGCCCTGATGGCTGCCGCAGCTGCTGCTCGCTCCTCCGCCTGTATAAAAGATACGCGATATTTCTCCTTAAAGTTAATCTTTGAATATTGCAGCAAACAATCATAAACAATATCTTGAAGGCGGAGCAAACTCCTCTATGATTATAGCAAGATTTTGTTTCACAATTAAATCTAACTTGCCTTTCGAGCACGAGAGTTCACTATCTGTTCCTTATTCTCTTCCTCGTACTTTGCTATCTTAGCTTCGATTTCAGCTACATCTCTTCCTTCAATTAAGCTCCATGCTGTACCACAGATAACTCAGTAACAAAACTCTGCTTGGGAAAAAAAAAATAGAGAAGCAGAGATGAAACAAGTAATTGATGAGAAGGACAACGTACTCATATCCTCCACCTCCTCCAAGTAATCATTGTACTCTTTCAAGGATGGAAAATCGTCTTCTCTTTTGTTAAAACTAGGAATCACAGGATAAGAAAATGACAATCAGGTTCCACGTTGGACAACTGTATATACTTGAATCACAAACAATCACTCAAAAAAAAAACTATAAGCATATGGAAAATGTGACTGATAGCTATGAATTATGCCATCCAATTCTCAAGAAAACCCTAAGGTAGAAATTAAAATCCTTACGTCTTAGAATAAAGGGGTTTGTATGTTTATTTCAAGTTTCAATTATGCTCAATATCAATATTTGACTAGTCCCAACATCAACGCATATATTTTCTAGTATAGAATAAAAAGATACTGAACATGCATTCATGCCTCTCCCAGTAATTATATTTGCCTATATGGTTTCTGTCACTTCCCAGTCACAGATGCTTCATTTCTCATGACAGCTTCAAAGCAACTTAAGGAAGTTGCGTACACAATTCATTCAAATAAACAAGTACAAAGCTGCAAGCTGATATATTCTGTAGTGTTTTGTCTTCCACCAGCCACAGGCTTAGTCTAAGTAATAGCACAAAGTCACCAACATACAACAGCACCAGTAGCACCAACTCACAACAATGTACGGAGTAATACTTTTTGCAAAAAATTCTCAGGAAAGTGGCTTAGGTTCCTTCTATTTCCATCTCAAGGAAGAAGACAGAACAATGGATACCACCATAGTATCGGAAAATCTAAACCCAAAAATCCATTGCAAGATATTGAAATGGCGTATACGTTCTAGCTAAAGGAACACAATTGAAATGGTGTATACATTATAGCTACACATGAAATACATTGAACCAGTGAAATGTGTATCAGTGATATGTTATTGTTCTCAAGGGAATACAGTTGAAAGCACTATGACACCATACTTGAGTTATGTTTGGTTGAGTGCAACTATAATTACAAGTTAACATAACCTACTTGTTGGAAATGAAGTGAGGAAAGGAGGCGATAGAAAGAAAGGACAAGTAAGGATAAAACTTTGTTTTCACATTTCTCCGAGATGAAACTCATTATATTACACTTGTGTTTACACTTAACACGCGGCCAAGCATCCACTAGAGGAATAAGCTTCATCAAACAACTACACGGATACAAGTGATTGATGATAATACTAGAGTTCTTGTTGTTGTGGGCAAAATTATCATTCCTTTTGTTTTGCTTTGTCCCACACCACTTCTGTTTTATTTTGCTCATTTGCAAATATACATATTTCTAACAACAATAGAAAGCAATAGCTATCTCTGTTGTTTACCCATCAAATTTGACCAGCAAAAATCAGTTATTGTCTACGAGTTTTTTCACAAACAACACCTAAATTTTACATCTTTTTTAGAAGCACAACCTACCATTTCAGTTTTTGTCAAACACTACCTACAATTTAACCTTTTTTTGTCAATAACTACCAAAATCACAGTTCCGGACAAACAAGTCAAATCCCCGACTTTTTTTGCCAGAAACTACCTAATTTTCTTCCTCCTTAGCAGAAAATTACCTACCTTTTTTCCTACCTTCCCCCAAAAATACCTTAAAGTCGACTTTCGTCACCCAACTTTATTTTTCCTCTAGTTTTATTATCCTCCATATTCTGAGGAGTTAGAAATAGTATTGCTCAGCAAAAATAAACCCCAAGCTTATGATCTCAGCAAGTCAACCGGGATATCTTGACCTTTTGGCCGGAACAGTGTTTTTGTTAGTGTAAGACGAAGAGCTAAAATTAGGTTTTGTTTGGCAAAAGATAAATTAAGCAGTGCTTCACAAACTACCAAAAAAAGGTTCTTCTATAACACCAAATGTAACCATAACGCTAAAACAATATCTAGGGTTTTAACCCTAATCTCTACTCTCTGGTATGTTATTTCAAAGTTCTCATCTTCATACCGGCTAAAGAAAACCCGATGTGATATTCACCTCGACACCTCGTAGTTAACTTTAAGATATTGGGCACATTATGTCCCATGTTTAGAACCTGCTCTTCACTACTATTAGAATTTGTAAAGCTCTTTGCGCCTCCTTGTCAATAAATAATAATTTCTAGTTGAAGGGTGAATGAACAATCAATTTCCAATTTTATCAACGACCTAAAAGCAAATTTCAAAATAATGTTACACACATTACCTATATAAGAATAAATAAATTAACACGATAGAAGTGAAACTATAAAATGAATTAAGAGTATAGAACATACATGCTGGTTATTCTCCTGCGAATAGCTATCTCCTTGTTAAAGGAGTTGCCACTTGAGGCAACAACCATTCTTTCTTATCTGGATTCCAATCCCGGGTAACTTCAAAACACTTAGCTTGATGAATTTCAATGAAATCACTCCATCTCAGATTCGTAAATTCCCACCAAAAATATAGATATATAAATACTAAAGAAAGATCAGCAGTAAGAGAGAGAGAGAAGGAAAGTAGTAATCTTGAATGATGATGACCACGACCGTTCAATGTATTTGAGAGGCTGTGTTCAAAAGGCAAAGTTAAGGCCCCAAATTATAATAAAACCAAAGGAGTGAAGCACAACTTGAAAGATACAGCCTTCTATGAAATTGCCAAACAAAAAATACTAGATGACCGAACAGTGAGCATATATGATACTCGTACATAGCAATGGAGCATCATAAAACTTGTGGATCCCCAATTTACCAACGAAATTTTGTCAATTTTTACATAACAAAACACAAAATTTCACTCACAAATAGTAGGTAATAACATAAATAATACTCCGTAATATAAATGAAACACAACAACGTATCATGATCTTGAAGTAGTTTTACCAAAATTTGCCAAAAGTTCATTGACCTTGAGCAAGAAGTATTAGCAGTTTACGACCCGAGGGTGATTAAATTATCGTTATACCAATATACCCTTTCACTTATTTTCAGCTTCCATCATACCACGACCCCTTTTTTAATCAAACCCCTAACCCTTTTCTTTCTCTCTAGCATCCCTTCAATTGTATTCACAACTCTATACAGCACATATGTTCGTCTGTACTATCATGCTCTCTTTCTCAATTGATTTCATCAATTTATGTATAATCTGTGTCATTCGCCAATCTCTAGTCTATTTTGCACACATAAAAACTTCCAAATAAAGACCCTAAAAATCTGGTGGCGTGGGTGTGGGTGTGGGTGTGGGTGGGTGAGTGGTGGGGGTGGGGGGCTAAAAAAAAATGTACACACAGAAAGTTTAAAACTTACTGTGGTTGAGAAGCGCAAGGAGCCCTGATAAATTTCGCACTAATTTTTTTTAGCAAAAAGCAATTTTTTAGTGCCAAAATTGCTTTGATAGATTGGAAAGCAACCAGGGAGGAAAGAAAAGCAAGGTTGTTCAATTCCCATCACAACATACGTTATTAAACAGAAAACCCCAACCGAATATGAAATGATTGGTGCAACCTAGCACAACATTTACCACCCAGCAAAGCTATCAAAATAAGACAACCCCTAAGGCATTATGAAACCTGAAGTAAACCAGATCAACGAGAGTTCATTAGCAATAAACAAGTGCCAAAGACCGGAATGAAAACAAAGAAAACCAAGTGGGTGAATTACATTGCAATACAACCCCTCCATGTTTCGCAAATCAAGCATACTTAACATCTTGTAATGGAAATCAAGTCTGATTAACCTAACCAGCCTACCAAAACATAACAAACATGGCCAAGACAGAACAAGAACCAAACACAAACACAGCCCATGATGTCAATGGCAGACACAGAGTTTATGGAGTGGTGGCACATTCAAGAATCAAGAGAAAATATAATTTTTATTATTACATAAATTTCATGGCCAACATTAAATACTAAACCTTCGATTAAAATACCCCTCACAAAAAGTAAAAAAGTAACCAAATGATTAGGACTCAGGGATTACTAAGAATCGTCCGTAAATTAATATCAACAACCAAACACCCGATTTTACAAACTATAGAAATAAATAAATGAGATAAGTTAGTAGGATGATACACTAAGCATCATAAGAACAAATGTGGATCACCGGAATCTATAAAAACAATAAGTACTCTACGGACACAAACAAAACCTACCTTTTTTCTAATTATAAGTAAACATTCATATACACTAAGAGTACTGTAAAATGTAAAACAACTAGAATTACAGAAAAATTAATTGAATTAGGGTTTGAGATTTGGGGAAATATGAAAAACTTACAAATTGAAGTAAGCGTGGTGGCGCGTATCGACGCCAAGGAAGGAGGAGGCGTTAGGTAAGCGTAAGATATACAAGAACAACTTGTGTGTGTTTTTTTATTTTTTTGAAGGGAAGAATTTGTGAGAATAAGAATATCATATAAATAAATAATGCAAGCAATAAATAGCAGAGATGTCAGGATGGCCGAGTGGTCTAAGGCGCCAGACTCAAGTTCTGGTCTTCGAAAGAGGGCGTGGGTTCAAATCCCACTTCTGACAATAAATTTGTTTTTATTTGTTGTGGACTGTTTGTGTTGCGTCCTCCTGCTGTTCTGTTAGTCCATCACTTCATCTTCTGCACAGTTAAATTTTTCCAAAAAAATCAAGTATTTTGCAACGAGTACTGATACACTAGATAAGGCAGGATAACTATTTTGCAACATGTTAGATTTTGGAACTTGGAAAAGTTGCACAAAAATTGTACTAAATCTTAATCTGATATTCTGATACATTAGTTTCTCACTCTTTTCAATTTCAATAAGAAGAGTACAGTACACTTACAGTTACACAATCAATCACCAAACTTTGTACCAAAATAATAGATTATACATATTCCTGAGAAACTACATATAAAGATTCTATGTGCTGTAAGAGAACAAAACAAGACATATAAATTACTCAGGACTCGGACGAACACTAGATATAACATGCATTCTTGGGTCTTCACTCTTCACTGTATATACACCCCGGAAAAATCAAATCATGTTGGAACAATTTTTTTGGCCTTTTTCATATGAAATCCGTCATTACCGTCCTTGTTCATGTACAAATGTATAGGTATGAATGTTGAATGTGCATCATTTAGGCAAAAAGCAGAACATCACCTGTTTAGAAGAAAAAGAAGAGGACCTTCATTAAAACAATTGATATAAGTGAAAATCGTATTGATGAAAAGGAAAAAGGAGAATTGGTAACACGAAATCTATCAAAGAGCCATATGCCATAAAAGATTATACTACACCATGTAAGAATCATATTTCATCTGAAATCAGGATAGCCTAGCAAAGTCGTTAATGTTCGTGAGTATTGATGAATATAGTAACAAGACAGTATTCAGTAATAATAAAATTTTCTTGAACCATATTCAATGCAAAACCTTTATCGAGCAGATTCCTAGACAGTATGATCTCTATGTCAAGGAATAATAATCTAATTACCCACAGAAGAGTACATCAGGGGAAATTTAATGTAACTAATCTCATAATTCACAACTCCCATAATAAGAGTTCAAGATAACAATAAAGTCTCTATGATTATTTCAACTGCTTAAAGCTCGATGCCCAATCTATCGAACAGAAATTTGAAGAGATACTATTTAAGGAGGGGATAGCTGGGACTGGGGAGGGAATCATGTTCTTATGCTTTAAGGATTTTAAATTGGCCTGGACGGAGAAAAATGGGTCCCTTTAATTACCCTCCAAGGCAACTTATTAACCAATCAATGGAAATTGCACTTTTCAGTAGGAAGGAAAAAAAGGGAAATCCCCCCTTCCGTTTCCCTCTTATTCCTTCCATCTGGACATGTCTCAAAGGTTGATCGTTCAAAAATCAAGTTGTAGACAGGTAAAATCGAGAAGCATACCTCCTTAAAGCAACCAAAAGATCGATCTTCTGGTGCAGGTAGCTTTTTCATCCTCCAGCTCGTTATCTCAGACTGCACTGCCTCAACTCTCTCCATGATTTCCCTCAACAATTTCAACTCATCATCACCTGTTTCAAAAGTGATTTCACGCCCCCTGGTGACAAACCTATCATCCTCAAGTTGCTTAAGTCTTCTGTTAAACTGCTGAAGTTCAAAGTCAGCGACACCATAAGTCGGGTGTTTATAAAGCTTTAGTTTCTCAAGCTTCCCATCCTTTAATGATTTCTTTTCCGAATCGCTTCTGTCTTCTACATCTTTCGGCTTCAGTGAATTTCTATCACCATCTGAAGATAGCAATGGTTGCTTCTCCCAGTCAATACCCCCCTTGAGATTGGACTTCCATACATCATTCCACACTGAATCTACCTTCCCATTCATGGTTTCCCTCTCTAAACTCAACTCATCCTTCTGTTTCTCATGAGAAGTAGAACCTAGGTCATCTTCTGGACATTGAGGGACTTCAAAGATATCCTGAACGGTTGGTGAACGTGGAGATTCTCCACAGGCTTGAACATTAAGGATCTTTCCGGGGTATTCAGAGAAAACCCTTTTCTCCGGAGATTTATCTGGTGAAGGGTCACGAATAGATATTGCACGTTCTGGTGGATTCAACAAACTAGAACTAGAAATATCATTTAAGCAAGCGAACCCTTTAACTCGCTCATCCAACTTCTTTATCTCATCCCAGTACGAGTTAAAGTCTCCCAGTGATGTGTTCTCCCTTCTTAGAGGAGGTTCTATTCCATTTCCCTGCAATGTTTTAGGAGATGATGACTCGGTCCTAGCTCCTTCAGTTGAAGCGCGTCTACTCATTGAACCATTCGGAAAAGGAGGTACAGAATTGCCCCTTCTAATACACGTTTGACCGCTTGTTTCCCCCATCGAACCATTATTCCTTCTTGAAAGCATATTCTCTGGAAATTGCAATTCGGAGGGAGCTAAGTCATCACACCCTAAGCTAGCAAGTTTGAACCTGTAAGCCTGAACCTGAAAAGCAAGGGATGCAATTTGCATTTCCTTCTGGTAAATAAGTTCCTGAAAAATTTCAACCGTTTCTTGAGCATAACACATCTTTTCCTCAGCAATTCTCTTATATTGGCTGGCCTCCATTTCCATGGCTGCCTTTTCACCTTGGAGGCGTAATATCATTGATAGAGTTTCATCTGCAGCAGTAGCAGAAGATTCTCTCTCCACATCTAATTCATTGTATAGTTTCTGGAGGAGCTCTTGTTGAGCATGGAGAGTCTCCTTTAGATTATCAATCTCATGCGTCCCTAGGGACATAGTACAGGAAGCCATTGTTCGTATGTTTCAAATTTGTATCAACACTAATTTACCCTGCAAAATGTATGCTGCACAAAATATGAGGAAATCGATCAATAAACCATGCAACCACTTGACACTCTCGTGTCTCAACAATATCAGCAAACTAAGGGCTACTTGGACTGAGGATAACTGCTATGAGAATAATACAGCAAAAAAACAGAAGAACATAGGAGGAAATGGTGGTGGTGGTGGATAGAGGAACGAGATGAAGAGAGGTCATAGTTATACACCTCGCCCTAACTGCACAAGGCATTATCATCATATGGGCAAAGTAGTCCCCTCACCGCACCCCTATCTTCTCATCTTCCTTTACCACCATTAGTTCCCTCATTTTCACCTTTGTTTCGACCTCCACTACTTAAGAGCAATCACGTACTACAACTCAAGCAAGCCCCAAGTATCAATTAACTGTTTAAAACAAAATAAGATCGAAATGATGTCATCTGTAAAGGCTCAAGTCGTGCTCGAGACCAGCAGAGAATTACCCAACTCCTGGTAAACGCGTGTCGAGCTGCTGTCTTTGCAAGGGTGGGAATTCTATATTGGCATAGGCACTCAAATTGTATCAAAAATCATTTGTCAATTGTCAGACAACCATGGTGAATGTAGCATTCATCTACCACAAACACCCATATTCTGTAAGGCTGCATTCCTACAAATTCACCCAGTGTTGTATATATTTATCTTACAATAAATCATTTTCAGGTTCAGGCAAATATACAACATTAATATATGAGCCAACAAAGGTGAAGAAATACACAAATTCTTGTTTAAGACGGCCTTACGCAAGAATATTATAAAATGAATCTTTTGACAAATACCTTTCAACACTTGTGGTATTCGTGTGAAACCGTCTTAAAAGAAACCAATTGGAAGAAATAACTGCATACCTGAGAATGTTGCAGCACTGATAAATTCCAACCTTTCAGAAATACCCAATTGACAAAAAAAAAAAAAAAAAAAAAAAAAAGGCAAACTTTATTTTAAATCTCTCAAATATTCATGGAAAAATGACAAATCAATGAACACCCAGATTAAATTTTGGAACCCATTTTCATCAAAAGTTGAAACCCATTTGAGAAAAACAAAATATATTTAAAACCCAGATTAAATTTTGGAATTTTATTGCAAAAATGATTGGATAACAAGTCTGAAATTCAGGAAACAGGAAGAAACAGAAAGTTGGTGTGTTATAAAACGTGCAGGAGAATGTGAATACGGTAGAAGAAAAACATAAGAAAATCTATTGAATTCATTGGTTGAATTAAATATATGGACTACTTTTATTTACGCAGCATTATAGAAACTGACAGCGAACTCAAATAAAAGTCGACAAATTTCTGGATTTCTTTTGATTTTTGATTAATTAATTCAATTTATTAAAATATTTTTCCAGATGCAGGCATGGAATTGGGGACACCAGTATATGAAATGATTACTAATGATGCCTGTTTGCCCAACGTTGTTATCTTTAATTCAACGGTTTTATTTTTTTATTTTTTTTTATTTTTGGTTCAAATGAGGGCACTATGTCGCGGGTGAGAATCGAACCCCCAACTTTATGGTTGGGTAAGAGAGCTTTTACCACTTGAGCTAGCTCTTGTTCTCAATTCAACGGTTTTATTGTGAACTCTCTTTTAAGATTTTTTTAGATAAGAAAATGTTTATTTTCGGTGTAAACGGAGTTACAAGGGTAACTTTGTTGCAGATTGGATTTGAACCCAAGTCATGTGTATCATCTTTTATTACTCTACTAACTAAACTACTAGTAGTTAACATCTGCATAACTGCATAAGATAATAATGTTTATAATTACAAAAAATAGTGAAATATAAATAAATACTGGGGTTAAACGATCGTAAGACAGTTTTACACGAGACTAATTGTTAATGAAATAAGTTACTCGCCCTGTCTCTATCATTTATTTACTTTTAATTAAAATAATCATCACAAAAAATATAAAAGATAAGCAAATAACCGATACAAAATGAGTATTATAAAACCATTTAAGAAAAATGGGTCTATATAGAATGAATTTCGTAAATGTCAAATCTAAAGCGGTTTACCCATGTCTTGACCCATTTTATCAAGTTGATCGACTAAAATACTATTACAAGATGTAGTTTCGGACGGTCGGCCTAGTTTACCCCCTACACCTAATATTTTCACCTAATTTTTAATCACTACACTTTATCATCATAAACTTATTAATTATCAAAATCACTAAAAACGTGTTGAGCCGTACGAAAAGTACTCTTAGATCATTCTATTTGTCTAATAGGCTATATTACTTCCAAATTTTGACCCAAATCCTTTTTTTAAAAAAAAATAAAAAAATAAAAAAAAAATAATAATAATAATAAATTAAACTTTTCAACATTAACCATAAAAAAAAGCCCTTAAAATTTTGTTACTATGTATTTTCGAAGTGAAATGATAGGTAGAGGGTGTCATAGCAAGCCTTGGTGACAGCATTTTAAAAAGTGGTTAGTGACAAGTTGATATTGTAACGGCAAACCTACAGGATTCGCATAGTGGAGCCCATTTTGCATCATAGGCGCGCCGACCATTCTCTTTCGCAGGTTAGCCCATCAAATTAGGGCACGTAAGGGTGAAGAAAGGGACATGTTAAATGTATGAAATAGTTGACCTCATCAATTAGTAATTAGCTAAATTTAATTTATTTACATCAATTTAACTTTGTGTTACATCTCGTACATCATTATGAAACTTTTTTTTTTTTAGAGGATGCGATTAGCTAAAAGTTTGAGGATTTTATTAATAATCCACCGAGTATTTATACAAGTGACCAACGCTAATAAACTATCTCACATGACACATATGCAAAAGATCACTAAAAATATGACAACTAACAAGATTACAAAGAAAAACCGTAATCATAAATTGCAAGGAAGAGATAAGTAATACAACATCAATCACAAGATTTACGCTAGCTTAACATGCCTCCGTAAGATGGACGGCGGTTGCGAAAGTCCGATCTTGGAGAGTAACATCAGCATATTAGATTTAACTAGTTGTTATTTCTTTCCTTATTTTATATTATTTTATTTAGCAAATAATATTTTTATGAGATAGTTTGWGTGACCTAAAAGATAGCCTTGTTCGATTCCTATATAAACCAAACAACTGCTATTATTTTAGACAGATTTTAGAGAAATTTAAAAAGTTACTAATTTACAAACTGACTGTTTCTTTCAAAATTTGAGAGTGTACTTCGAATTGGAGTTYGAGGATTGGGCTCCAATCTCTTTGTTATTAGAACCGAGTTCGAGGTAGAACTACGGACTAAATATCCTTGTTATTTCGTTAGTTGTTGTTCGTTTGTCACGCTTCTCATGTGACAAGTCTCAAGTTCGTTAAAATTCGTTATTAGCTTTCGTACTCGTATCACTTTTTAGTGCATCTACTAATTAATCGTCAGTTTTAACCGTGGTAACACGCAATGTGGCAGAGCACCTTTTCACGAATAAAATTGGAAGTTAAGAGTACGGTACTTCATCCTAAAATGGAAGAAGGGATTGACACATAAGTTAGTAGCACCAACATTGTCACAAAAGATAGTCGGAGTGAAGGTATGACAATCTTGAGTTCAGGAAACAAAATTTGAAGCCAATATAGCTTAGCGACAATGTTAGCAATTGACCGATACTCGGCCTTGGTGGAGGAGTGAGCTATGGTGCGTTGCTTTTTGGAGTTCCACGAAATCGGATTGCGATCAAGATAAACAATGTAGGCACCTGTGGAGAGAAAATTATCTTGATCATGATAAAGGTAAAAGTCGTCTTCCCTAAATCAAGAAATCCTAAAATACTACTAACAATAGCTAGCGGTAAGTAGGGTATCGTATCCACAAGGAGGCTATAAATCTAGTTCGTTTGTGATTTTTTTAGTTCGTCTTAAAGTAACAGTTTTCTGGGGGTTTTGTTTGTGAATTGTCTAATTAACTAATTATGCGATTAAATAAAGGTTGCAAACAAATATGATTAAAAATCTAGRGAATTGGGTTCGCTAGGTCAATTATCCGGGGATATAATTTAGTCAATTAAAGGTTCAACTAAGTTATCTAAGGTCACAAGATCTATCGATTCAATTATGCCCTTTAGATTCAGATTAACATGCGATTGCTATAATTAATCTAACTCTATTTGATTATTGTGGCCTATATTGATTAAAACCCGGTCGGTGAAATTATCAAATCGCTACACTAACTAATGATTCTGGCCTAAATCAATTAATTAGAATAAAAACAATAGTCAAACGATAACTTTGCAGTTTCACAATTAATTTAGATCATTAATCCCCTTCTAATCAACCTAGATCCCCTTTTCCCTAGAAAGGAAATTAGCTACTCATAATGATGGAAATAAGGGTAATAATCATGATTGAAAACATAATTAAAAGCATAAAAGTAATGAACAATAAAAATAATGGATAATAAATGAATGCTGAAATTAAACTAGAAGTAATTACCGAATTCAAAAGATTGAAGAACAAGTGTGTAAATCCAATAGTAATGCGCTAAAACTAGGTTTAAAGCTGATAATCTAACGTAATAATTGTGTTTACAAAAACCGATATTTATAGTAGTAATTAGGAAATAAGATAACAAATCAATTAAGGAAAGTCCGTCTGCCAGCGGGAGTCAATACTCGGCCGAGTATTAGTGACACTCGGTCGAGTACGTCAGTCTTCGAGTTTTCCAAAAGGCTTCCTGTACTCGGCCGAGTGTTTACATACTCGGTCGAGTACAGCTTCGTTTTCTTGACTTCTTCTTCTCTTTCCTTGCCTTCCATGCCGTCATGCTCCGAGTAATTCCGACTTAGTCTATTATGCTCCAGAATGTCCCAAAAAGGCTCCATATAGCTCCATATATGAAATGAGTTACCAAACTAATCGGAAGTTTGCCATTCTAGTAAATTCAATGCATATGGGCTCAAAATAGCATAATAAGACCATCAAAAATGCATAAAGGGAGGCAAAAGGAGTATATAAATATGGTACATCAGATCATCTGCCCACTCCGCATCCGAGTAGGCATGAAGCAAGAGCGGAGAGCACTTATGAAGCCACATTCCTGTGGTTGCGGTACCTTAGATATATCGAATGAGTCGCTTTAGAGCAGCACAATATACTGATGTGGAAGAATGCATAAATTGAGACAATCAACTAGTAGCATAGGCTAAGTCGGGACGAGTGAGGGAGAGAAACTGGAGACGACCCACGACCTTGTGAAACAACGTTGTCAGCAAAGGGTTCCCCTCCATGGCCGAGAGTTTGGTCGTGGAATCCAGAGGCATAGAAACAGGGTTGGAATTTGTCATTATTGAAGTGCGAGAGCAAGCAGGTCAACGATGTATTTTTGCTGACTGAGAAGTAACCCAGTGGGATGAGGATGTACTTCCACACCAAGAAAGTAGGAAACGGAGCCTAGATCCTTGAAAGAGAAGACAGAGGCGAGAGTAGCAATGAATTGAACAACTGTAGAAGCATTCAGACATGTAACAATAAGGTGGAAACAAGCCCAATACCTTACGGTATCCTAGCCGGCGTAATAACTACCCTTCCACACTTTGCGACCTGCCCTAAATATAAAGGGCTCGAATCATGGATGTTGACTTTTGCTCAATGACGAGCACTAGTTACCTATATAATGATATGGATCTTATACCTAAAACATAAGAGTACTTGTCGAGACCTGGCAAGCGGGTCAATCGGGGTCGAGTCGTGTTTGAATTCTACTTGTTCGGGTTTGCAAGAATTCGGGGCAGGTCATTTCGGGTTCGGGTCATTTTCGAGTGGGTTGTTATCAAGTTATTTTGGGATAACGGTAAGTATGCGTTAATAAACATCAGAGTTGAGTTCAATATGGTCGAGTCAATTCGGGTTTTGGGTTAGATTTGTGTCTTCAACTCAGGTGCGGGTCGTGTTTTTGGCCCGGGTCGGCTTTGTCAGGTATACTTTTGGATGCTAAATTACAAACTAAGGGATAGATGACTAATTAACTTGCAATGCTTCACCGTGCTAATCTAAACTAAGATAAACTAAGTTGTACGATTTAAAGTTAGATTAATTAATTAGTTGTAGTTATTTTAGTTGTTTGTGACTAGTGATTGTTTTGCCTGGTTTATAATGTCTCTTTATAGACACCCTTATCCAAATTGTTGCTTCTAACTATTTCTTTAGTGAGAAGTGTTAACCAACCGCTATATAACTTCTTTCAACTCTGCCTTTATACTCCAAATGCCTAATTGGGCTCATGAGTTTTTCATTAAACCAGGCCCAATACCGTAAAATAGTAAATTAAGTATATATCCTTGATAAATTGAGCACTAATAGTAACGTATACATAAAATAAAAATTTGAAATAATGTATCTTTTTGGTGACTAAATTGAATGTATGCATATAGAATTAAAATAATACGATATAGTGCCAATGGATTTATATGGACCCCTACAATAAGATTGTTGAAGTTGTAAGAACACAACTACTTCAACAAACATTCTCATATGAGACATGACTTTAGTCAAAAACGTATAGTTTATGAAGATATACTCTCTATTATATTGTATCACCTTCATAATAAACTCCCACGATATGTCAAGGTAGTTTATTGATCAAGTTAGAAATGGTCAGCCAAGCATAATAGTTGACCCTAATTCTCATTTCGGATCGATTATTTCACTTAAAGCTTTCAAACACTTTTATATGACCATTTTCATGGTAAAATGTGATCATTTAAATTGGGGAAAAATATTACTATTTAAATTGGGTCATATTTAGCCATAAATGGGTCATATATGGCCCGTTTAAAAAGTTCAGTTTGAAGAGAAACCTTGTCAATAGTTGATGCGTACAAACATGGAGAATGCGGAGTATTATGGTGGGTCAAATGCGAAGTCATTGATAGATAATGACAAGATGAAGCTAAAATAATGATCTGTTATTGCAACGTTTTGTTGTTACAACTTCATTTAGCAACTACACATAATGTCACCACTCATCGCCATCACCAATAATAATATCACTAATTATGAGCTAAGACTTAAGAGGGCAACCTTATGAATATAATTAATTTCACCTATAAATTTACCCCTCACACTTTATTAGATGTTGAGTATAATACAATCTTTGTAATCTATAACTTTTAAGTCAAGTTACTAATAATTTAACTCCATTTGCTTCTATTACTTAATTAATTCACGTATTTTTATTTAAGACTAAAACATTCGCTTTAAACAAGAAATAGATCAAATACATTCCATTTAACAAGATAAGTTGTCTTGAGATGGAAAACAATTTGTACTTTCTATCACCACGTGATAATATTAGGACTTATTTTAGAGATGAAATAGATATCTCTATTGTAGTAGTTAATACAATAACAAAGAAATGTACGATAAACTATCGTCTTTCACTAAATTATTAACTAGGGGTAACCACTTTTTCCGTACTCTTTTAATATGTTGCATATCCCTTTTATTAACAAGATTCTGCAATGAGAAAAAACAAGGTATTGTAAATAGTAACGAAAAAAATTATAAAAAAACCGTCTTTCTAAAGACCCAATAACCACAAAAAACTTTCTTAATTAACCCACAGCTAATAAAGCTAAGCATCAATGTGCTAATAAAATTTGCCTAAAATTATAGTTGATGAAGCATAATACCATTAGTACAAAAAAAGGAAACATTAACTAATAATTAATTAATTAATTAATTAATTGAAAAGAGATTAAAGAAGGTGGCGCGAATTTAACGACCAAACTCCTACTTCAACGGCCCTCTTAACCCCCTCTACCTTCCTTATTCAAACTCAAAACATTATTATTATTTTCATCATTTCCCTTTTTTATTTTATTTATTTATTTTCTCTCCTCTTCATCACCTTAATTCGGCAATTCAAGATTCTTCAAATTAGGGTTTTGATTTTGTATTTTTTGTTTTCTGGAATTCAATTGATCAAGTTTTCACAGGTTAGTTTCTTTTTTAAATTCTTCTTTTTTTCCCTGATGATACAGATTGTTGTAATTAGGGTTTTGATTATTCTGTTAACTTTCGATCGTAATTTTTGTTGGTTATAGATTTTAGATGTTTATTTGGCGCGTAATTCTCTCTCTTCAATAACTAAGAGACATGAACCTGCTATTTCCAGAAGCCATGTTAATATACTGTGAAATTTTGATTGCAGAATTGAATGTATACAGGACAAATTGAAATTGAAATCGAATAGAAGAAAAAATATTAGTATTGTATTGTACGGAATAGTTTAAATTGCAGTAATTATTATGTGAGACCGTCAAGGCGTCAAGTGGTGGTCTTATTTGATGATCTATGTTTAATTTGTAACAATATTCATCCTAAACTTAAAACGGGTGAAAAAAATAGATGAGATAACAACCATAGTATATCTTTAGGAACTAACAAAAAAGCTTGTCTAATTTATGGTGGGATGGTATTTGACCCGGTTAAGGGAATGAAGCAACTACGAAGTATTAATTTGTGGGGGTACGCAGAAATGTGTACCGAAATCTGGAAATTTTAATAGAGGTATCGGAAAAGGTCAAACTAGAAATGATTTGTTTAATTTGTGCGTCAAAACCCTTGTCAGGATTGTAATTACATGTGATTTGTTGGAGTTAGCATTGATTAATTAACACTAGTAATTTAATTAAGACAATTTCTTGTTTTTTACGATTGTTGTTGGCTTAGGAAGGAGGTTAGATTAGGTAATCAATCGGAGGGGACAATTTGATTAAGACGGAGCTCAAGATTCCAGAATTCGATGTGGGGTTTTAAGGTACGTACTGTAGTTGTTTAAGAATGGTTAAACTTTGCATGGTAGGACTTAGAAGTTGCTAGCCAAGTGTTTGGATTTGGAGATTGGTGGTACATTTTATGTGGGTTTTAAAAAAAAAAACAATTTTGTTCTTGTTTCACAAAGAATTAAAAAAACAAACAAACCATTGAGACAAAGGGAATATTCATTTTAGTGAGTACTTGTTTCTCGCGAGAACTTATCACCAAAATTTGCACTTCTTCTTCTTGTGAAAATAAATACTTAGTCAATACATTTTCGACACAAATTTTTATCAAGGTTATGGAGATGAATGTCCATATACATATATATTGTTAAAATAGTTGCAAGATCAAGTCAATTTGACCTAATTAGTTGTTAGTTGTATGGACTATGGATTAGTATTTCTTATTAGAAAAACTTATAAATGAGATATTTTAATGTATGAGGCTAGTTCACTAAAACCCTCTAAAATATATAAAGATGTAAGTTGATTGTATATATTCCCTCTGTTCCGATCATTTATTTAAGTATTCCATTTTTTTGGGTATCTCGGTCATTATTTTACCTTTCTACTTTAGAATGTTTCTAATGAGTTGTTCGATCCTTCACAAGCATTTTGGCCTACTTGTCATCCGATGACAATACTTATAAATAGTCCCCTCCTCTCTCGTTGATCTTTGTACCAAATCAAAGGTAACCAAATGGCCTAGATGTAGCGACTATGAGATTGTCTTGTACAGAACTCTATGATAGAGTACTAGAGTAAGGTTGTTGGATATTTGCGCGAATGTGGTTAGCTCATGTGATTTTAGGAGTGCAAAGTTAAATATTGGTAAATGAGGTTTTTGTTTGTTTCATAATGTGAAATTTCGTGGGGGGATGGACAAAAAAGAGAAGTTGAATGCACGTGGAGGTCTTTGTGCTTCCCTTATTTCCATAATTCCAAACCGGGAACACATCTTCCCATATATGCTTTAAATTGGATCACCAAATAATTATGGGAGTGAATTTACTTGATTACTTTTGCAATATATTTTAAAATCTAGAGGCTTGCATTACTAGACCAAGCAGTTAATGCTTTAATTGTTAATCTCTAGTACAACTTTGTGATTCGGATTCTTTTTATATTATAAGAAATTGCGATGTAATTAGTACTTGTAAGCTGGAGGAAAAGAAAGAAAATGCGATTTAGACGAGTTTACTGGAGTACTATTTTTATCAATACATTGTGTGTTATTCACATCCAAAATCAGATGAAAAATGTGAATGTTGTATAATGTCACACTCGTTGTACTTAAAGTTTCAGACTTGAGTATTAAATCAAGATATCTGCAAGATGGTTGTAGTTTGCGACACAGAAGGGAACTGTCTAGCTAAATACTCCGTATTCCTAAAAGCTACTCTTACTTGTAAAATGGAAGGAAACTAGGATATGGTACATATCCAAGTGTTGGTCGTGTTGTTAGAGGTTAGATTTCACGATGATCCGTTACTACATTAAAAATAGGAGGCTCTCGGTTTTGAGTTGGGTCACTTTACGACATGCTTATTAGAATTTTTTATCATATGTTATGCATTTTAGTCGTTTGTTTAATTTCTATTTGGTTAATCTTTTGGTTTAGTGGTTTTAGATAATGTTTGAAACAACGTCATTTTACATGGATGTCGAGTCGAGTTAATTTTGTTAGACATATCACCAACACACTGACCACTAGCCATTCTAAATCAGGGTGCTGTAAACTTAAAAAAGTTGACTCCTAATTGCTTCAATTAGAAGTAGGATTTCATTGTCATTGATTTCCCTCTCATTATTTTGGAGGGAAAGGGAGACAAGAACAGGACAGGGTGGATCGTAGTCAGTAATTAGAGAGAGAAAAAACAAACAACCAACAGCAAGGAAGGTAAAGAGTAGAGTAAGATAGAAAGGTAGCAGTAGAATCCTATTATAGACCAAGCAAACCCAACCATGGCACTCCCGTGACAGTGACAAAAAGCCATTGTAGTTCATCACACACAAGAAGAAAAATCTAAAGAAAATTTATCAAAAGGTGAAGGAAATTGCCTTATTCTACTCTCATTACATATCTTAAGGTCCCCCCTTTCTTCCTTCCGCCACCGGTCCCGTCTCATGTCCTACATTTTGGGGTATCCCTTAAATGGAGATGACCGTTAATGTATTCGTGACCCTTTTTATTATATCTTGTAATACAAGTATTATTATGCTTTGTGGCCTGTGGCTATGATCTGGCTCATTATCTGGAAATTGAGTGCCCATTTGTTCAAATTCATCATCTGTCAGATATGGGTGCTGTCTGTAATTCTGTAAAGATGTAATCTTTATTGCTTTTATTCTATTGCTTTGCTCTTTTTTTAGTATTTCCTATCTGTTTCAGTATCTAATACTTTTATTTTTTCTGTCTTTTGAATTCATGGCAGATTTTACACCTCATAAAAGGATCTTCTTCTTTTGGTGGGTGTTTGTGAATGTCAGAATTACATAAAGAGTTAGCTGTGGATAGAAAGTTCAACAATGTTGGGTAGTTTGGATGGATGTATTTGAAGCTTTGCAAGAATTACATAAACAATCAGCTGTGGATACCTTAAGAAGACCGTTGGTTCGGGCCGAGAAGAATAATGGAATCACCACCAATAATACACGGCATTCTAGGATTAGAGAAGCTAGTCCTAGATATAAGTCTCCGACTCCGGCACCTTCAACGACTACGAATTCGAGGCGATGCCCATCACCGAACCTTACAAGAAGTGTCAATGCATCATCAACCCAATTGGGTTCATCAAAGAGAGCTTTATCAGCCGAGAGGAAGAGGCCCTCCACACCCCCATCGCCCTCACAACCATCAACTCCAGTCTCTGACACGTCTGTTGACTCCCTCTCATCGTCTAAAAAGGTAGTAGGTAGTAAGTTGCCGGAGGTATTATGGCCTTCAACAATGCGTAGGCTTAGCGTTTCTTTTCAATCCGATAGCATTTCAATTCCTGTTAGTAAGAAAGAAAAAATAGTTAGTCATGGTCCCTCGGACCGTACATTGAAACCATCTTCAAATGTGGTTCATAGACAGGCTGAAGTTAATTCAGGGCCGAGAAAACTGACCCCTGAGAGAAACAGAAGCCCTTTGAAAGGAAAGAACCCGCCTCATCAATCGGAGAATTCAAGACCGGTTGATGGGGCACAAGCCAGGTTGATTGATCAGCATAGATGGCCTAGTAGGACTGGCGGAAAGCTATCTGCAAGTATGTTGACAAAGAGTGTTGATCTATCTGATACTAACAAGGGGAAGATTCTTAATTTTCCAAATCATCCCATTAGTGGGTTACCTTCATCGAGAAGGTTCTCCGCAGAAGGAATTCCTAGGGTTTTGCAGAAAACGTCAGCTGATCGTTCCCAACAGTCAGAATTTGAGGATCATATCGGTGCGTTAGGGTTGCGTATGAAGTCAGTAGATGACAGCTTACTCAGGGGCTCTACACTTCAGAAAGTAATTCCCGGGCCTTCAGTCAGATCCAGCCCACTGTCTGAGTGCAGAATGGCGTCACCAAGTAGGACCTCCGTGTCAAGAGGAACGTCGAGTCCAGCAAAGACAAGACCATCTACTCCAACCCAATCTAGAGGGACAAGCCCTTCAAGGATTAGACAATCTAGCCCGACTAGACTGTCCATTAGTACACCTTCAGTCCTTAGTTTTGTGGCAGATATTAAGAAAGGGAAGAAAACAAACCAACTTGAAGATGCTCATCAGTTGCGGTTGCTGTACAATCGGCAATTGCAATGGCGATTCGCCAATGCTCGAACTGACACTGCTCTTTTTATCCAGAAAATTACTGTAGAGGTAAAGATTTTCTTCTTGTATTTTGCAAAAATGTCTTTTGGTTTGATGGTTTTTACATTTTGAGTAGTGAATGTTCTGAAGGAAAATTGGGTCTGTATTTCACTATTTTTTGTTGTTTTGTCTTGAAATTCTCTGATAAAAATATAAAGTTTTCTGTTGGATTATTTGTCTTTGTTTCGATATGAAGAATAATGTGAGTTGCAGATGAGATGTTCACTGTTTTGTAGTAAACCTGGATGGGATGCATTTGAAATACAATAGCAATACTACATGCAACTTTAGTTTCAACCTAAACTTTCATTTGAGATTTCTTCCTTTATTTGGGATTTCTTGTTCTCTGTAGTTTGAATAATGTGAGTTGCAGATGAGATGTTTTCTTTGTTGTTTCTACTTTCAATAGAACAGCAAACACGTCTTAATGTATGTCACGGTAACAGTTTAGCTGCATCATTTGTAAAGTAGTTTTATGTTGATGCAGGAAACTCTGTATAATGTCTGGGAAACAAATTTGGAGCTGTGGGATTCTGTATTAAGGAAACGGATAGAGCTTCAGCAGCTTAATATTGATCTCAAACTCGATTTGTTACTGGGAGAGCAAGTAAGTTTGTCTACAAATTGTTTTCATTTGAAGCTGCTCAACATTGTATTCTATTTTCACATTGAATGAAGATCCTGTAAGTTGATGGAAAGTGAGCAAGCATGACATAATTTTAGTAGGTTGGCATGTTATTTGGTCCATGATGATATCCTTGCATGTGGAGTTGATTATGCAAATGTTCTTATGTATGTCGTACTCGCCATAAAACTAGTAGTAATCTAGCAAAGTTGTCCTCTTTTCCAAAATTTCAAATTATTGTAATTCTACTGGCTACCATTTGTAATCTGTTTAAAATATCCAGCAGCCAGCAGGGGTTTAATCCCTGTCTGAAAGGCCATCTTTAGAGTTTTCCCATAAGTCACGAGTGCAATTATACCAACCAAAAAAATCGAAAATATTATTATTTTTCAGAAGGAGACCTTTCTGATCTCTTCTAAATCAAAATTAGGGAAAAATTTGAGATGTGGCTTATGATTTTAATGGCAATATAATCCTGAGTTAACAGGCCTCTCTTCCTTGCTTCTAAATTATCGATCTGTAAATTTTCAGATGGCTTATCTAGAAGATTGGGCTTTACTTGATGGAGACCATTCTTCTTCCTTAAATGGAGTAATCGAAGATCTTGAAGCTAGCACCCTTCGCCTTCCAGTTACCGGAGGAGCAAAAGTATGGTAGCTGTCAATAGTTTAGACATCTGTCATTTTGCTCATTATAATTTATAAGTCAGGAAATTATATTTATTTTTTCTGTGTAGGCGGATATTGATTCTCTTAAGATTGCAATGAGCTCTGCTGCTGATGTTATGCAGATGATGGGATCCTCCATCTGTTCTCTGCTGTCAAAGGTGAGATAACAACTAATTTAATTTTTTTTTTTTACTTGTGTTCAAATTGCATTCAATAGTTGGATACATAAAATTGTTTCACTGAGTATCGTGTTTTCAAGTGTTAGCTTAACACTGGTATTTTTATTTTGATTGTTTGGAGCTGAGTTGTATGTCTTATTTGGAAGTTACAGTTTTTAATATTGGATAAATCAGTTTTATGTTTGGAAGTAATTTGCAACAACTTTAGCTCGAAGGTTTATTTCTATAGCAGTGTTAGGGAATCAGAGGTAAGGAGCATTACCTTTCTTTTTTTTTAGCCCTGACAAGCTGTGTTTGGAGTCTAGAGAAATTTGCGTTGACAGTAGTATCGACCAATTACAACATTACATGGTTACAGCATAAGACGTGCAAACATCCTAGTGAGCCATTTTGCTTTATTTCACAATATTACAAAGCCTACTAATTAGTGATTCGTTGGCTCTATTAGAAATGGAAAAAATGGAAATAAGTAATAACGGAAATAAATATCACTATCATGATAATTTTGTCTCTGATCATAACTATCTTCTTCAGTTCTCTATGATGTTATTGTCACATAAGAACCCCCACATGCAAGTGTTTTAATGGTCCTGACCTGTTGCTTTGTTATTACTAAGCATGTCGATGTGTATGGGAAGATCCGATGCCTTGATTTCTCTCTTCCCACTTGAGTTAGATACATTTCCAGAACTTTGGCAGCTAATGTGGATTATAATGAATTTTATTTGTGAATTTTTGATGGAAATGTGGTCCTTATATTTATGAACTTTTTTACCCGTGCTACAATCCTGTTAACATATCTGAAGCACAATAAAGTTCGATGGATACTATCCGCATAATAGCTGGACTACATGTTTTAATGTACATTTAGTGTGGTTGTTTTTCTTTGCCTATCTCAACAAGTGAGATTTTTTTGCCTGTTGGAGCCAAATCCTTTTTAATTTTCGTGTTCAACACTCCTCTGAAAATCTATATATCACAAGGTCAACGACTAACTGGTCTTTTGTCGAAGTTCTAAACTTTTGTTAACGGAGAAACATGTTTAAGAGTGATTGGCTATGTTTTAAAAGCTGGATCAGCATAGCATACAATGTATCCTCTTTTATTACCAATATAACATTTGTGTGGCCTTGTATCACCTCCTTTGTTAATCACATCTTTATGAATGCCTATGTGACATAATTAAGATTTATAGGTCCACCTGCACAAAATTGACATGTTTCTAATTGCATGTGCCTGTATTATTTCGGAACTCGGGCAATATGTAGATGCAATGAGGCATGTGTTTTATGTTAGTTTTGACCTATTTCTGGGCATATTTACATTTTATATATGATCAATGCTGTTTTTGAAGCCCCCTCTTTTCCCTTTTTATTGCAAACTGCAAAGTAGCACTTACTCGATGCATTTCTCGAAACAATTTTCATTTTGGGTCATTTGGAAGAAAAAAAACCCACCTAGTGTCGCTAACACAAAGATAAGGTCCCTTGAGGCACTGGGTAATGTCATTTCTTGTTGTCACTGATCTCTTCCCTTAATTTTGATGAAATGCTGATAACCTGCCTGCCTTCTGATGCAATGTAGGCTGAAGCAATAAATGGCTTGGTTTCTGAACTTGCTGAACTAGCAGGACATGAAAGAGCCTTGCTTAATGCGTGTGATGATTTGTTGTCTTCATCAGCAGCCGCGCAGGTGAGTGCAGATAATAGTCATGTTTACCACTTGACATCCTTTTTTGGTGTGTTGTGTTATTAATATTTCGAACAAAAAATTGTACATAATGGTAAAAAGTGCAACGATCCTTTTCTGCCACGCCTTTATGGGATCCGCAGAAGCAATATTTATGATCAGATACTTCACAATGCTTTCTTGAATTTCCAGTACCTGGATCTTGTCTTGGAAAGCTAAATCAACCTCTTGTCAAACGAATGAAGTGCTCAACGCCATTGTGGAGAATCTGCTAGTTTTTCTTGTGGACTTCATAACTTACCACAAATGGCTTGTTTTTAAGCTATTTTAAAAGTTGTCAAGCTAAAATTTATTGGAGAATTTCCCCCCTGATTGTCATTCCTATGAAGCTATTTGTTAAATTGATCTCATGCGAATCTTATCTCAAGTGAGAGTCAAGGAGGTCTCAGACTTCAGTTGGTTAGAGCTCCCTCCTTCCCTGCCCCTTTTGGTAGTGATTTGATACTCGTCTTTTAAGGGATCCTTTATCCTACTCCTCTTGTAAGAAAGACTACTGTAATATCTATTCACTTTTGGGTTTGCACCGTTTTGTCCAAACTCAAGCCAGAAAAGATCCACGGGCATCAGCAAAATTCTCGGTTCTGAGTTTTTAACACCCCTTTAATCAACCTCTGCCTTTTCTTTCCTTCTAATACTATTTTGTTCTAAGTCATCAAGTAGGTTTTTTGGACCATCAACATAATGTTATCACACTTCTTGATCAACTCCACCACCTACTGAACGAAATCGAGAGGGGATATATTTTTTATTTTTATGAAGGTTTTGATGATCAACTTCTACGATGTGCTCGCTTTTCTCCTGTTTTTTCTTTCCTTTTTTATGATTACCTGTGTCTAATGTTTTGACTGTTTGCTCTAAAATAGGTAAAAGAATACAGTTTGAGGACGCAGCTAATACAGTGCCAGCAAAATGTGTCCGAGACATGGCTTCCATTACACTGAGAAACTTCTTAACACTACTGATGTCGAAGCTAACCATCATCCCCTTTGCCACTAAGTCTTATATTTAGGATGTAATTAGTTCTCATCTCTTCTCCTTGTCGGGGTTTCTCGGCTTTTTTGATCTTTTTTATGTATATTTATCCAGTGGGTTGTGTTTTATTTACTTTACTTTTCATAGTTAAAAAAAAAAGTAGCTTAAAATAGAGCACATCCACAGCATGTTACCTATGCATGAGTTGAGCCTCCCTTCTCTTCTTTCAATATATACGTCCTAGTTTTAGATGTTCTTTCACCTGTCTATGGGTTTACAGGTTTTTATATCTTCTGCAGTCGGAATGTATGTTTTTTCGCTGATCGAGTATGCATATATTTAATAGAATGTCCCATAGAGATACCGTTTCGTTGAACACTACGATCTCTGGTCTAGTTAAGAATTGTTGCTATAACATATGTGCAAATATTATACTATCTATTAATATTCGTATGTTTTTTTTTCTATTTTTTTTTTATCATAATTAAAATATGTGCAAATGATATGAAATTTATACTCTAATGATAGCACTTTTTTACTACAAATCTAATTATATAATTTTCATAATTTTTTTACAATACTTTTTTTGCCAAATATAAATAAATATTATAAACATCATTCCAATATAACATAGAAAATATATATCATATTGTGAATTGATACACTCTCTTAAAAGCTCTCTAAGACGAAGAGACTCAAAATATTTTGGATTGATACTAAGTTCCAATAATGTCTCATATTTATAATCATAAAATCACTCCATCTTATGCTAATCTTTTGATGTGGGACAATTTTATTATTTATACGTATTCACCACACCTAAATTATTTTTCAATGTGAGGCATAACATACTAAG
>VHZZ01004323.1:12620-27742 GCA_009801015.1 Silene noctiflora | reverse complement strand
CCCCCCCTTTTTTTAAATATGTGAGCATAAATTTGGGACAAATGGTGGACTCTCAAAGAATAGTACATTTTTTGACTAGTTTAGGAGTTTGAAAGCAAAAAGTTTGCTTCTGTATTATTTAATGATGTTACTACGCGAAGCTATGTTATTGGTAGGCTTGCAATTAACTGGTTCTTATTATTCAGTATTGTTATGGTCTTGTTTCTTATGTACATGTTAGTGTGGCGCAATACTTGTTCACTAGTGCAACATCCTGGAATATGCATTGTTCCCCTGTTAATGTAGATATCTTCCCATTTTGTAGATCGGAGATGATCGATTTGAGAATCGTGAACGAGTCCGCTACACTAGGGATCAGCTGCTACAACTTAGAGAGGTAATAGATGATGACTATTTAGGATTCCATTCAGTATTTAAACTCGAGTTCCTACCAGGTCAAATTGGCTTGCTGTAAAAATCTGGATTGTCTTCAAAGATTCTTCTTCATGTGTTTTTTTTGTTTGTGGTGCGAGTAATATTGGGGGCATGCATGTTGTGGCATTTGTGTCTTGGGACAACAGGAAGCTAAGTTTTCGTCAATTTGTCCATTTTATGCTACAAACAATAAAAACTCTGTAGAATAATACTTCAAACTATTTGGAAGGTCCCCATAAAGAAAGTTTTTTTTTATATGCCGCTGCAACTAGATCTGCTAAGTATGTTCCCCCTATGACATCCTCCAGTATGGTTAATTTAAACTCGGCACATCCAATCGCTACAATGTTGAGGTCTTTGTTGACAAATAGAACATGATGGCAATCTTCACGAGGCATGAATGGATTCTTCTTTCTGATAACCATTGAGTGCTTCTGTATCGTTCTTAACTGCGTTGGGATGATACAACATTATTCTTTACCTTGCCTTTTCCGCTGTAATAGCGATTGAAAATTAGCCCAGGACTATTTTTCGTTCCTCGTGGGTCGCTGTCTCTGACCACTGACTATCGCTCTCCTTGCGGACTAACTGTGCCTTTAATATTTTGTAGGCTGTGGCAGTTGCTGAAAATATCATAAAACTTAAACAAGAAATTGACTCTGAATTGCTCGGCGAAGAGCAGAATTGGATCCGTACTGAAGCAAATGTAAGTCTTGTCTGTAAGCTTAGAATCAACTCAAGAGTTTTTTTTTTTTTTTGGATAGTTTTGGTGCTTCATGTGCTTGGATGGATGTAGATGTATATTGTCTAAAGTCTTAACATTTCATTTTTATTTTTCTTTTTTAGCCTCAGCCTCCAAGCCTGACTCAAAATCGCTATCCTGAGACCAACAATCGTGATTGGCGTAGTCGCTCTGCCCAGATCTCCTCTCCTGCAGATGAGAGGTCCTGGGATACAATCCGAGATAGGGAACAACTTAGCTCACAGTTTGGAAGAGCACAGATATCCACTCAAGGGGTAATTTTATGTTTCTCATTATCTCCATATTTGGTTGCTAGATAGACTTCTTACTATTGGATATATTTCTTTTTACTTGATAGTGGATGTCAATAGCTTCTCATCAATGTTTTCTCCCTTTGAGATGCTTGGTTGCTCAGAAGAAACTCAATTTTCACTTGTGTTATAGAATCTTTTTACAAAACTCTCTAGTAATCACATTATATTAAGCTTGCGTTATTAATAGTAAGAGGATTTCATTTAGGATGGCGTATGGTTTTGGGATCCCTGTGGACTTGTAAATTTGAATCTTAGCTTACAATGAAACGACTCCTATGAGAGGAAGAAGGAAACCTGCAAACACGGCATGTTGCGTACCTGCGTCAACCTATATGCACCCACAGAATATGAAAGATAAGAAAGGGCCCAGGTGATCGGCTGGTTGCTGATCAATGTGCAGATTTATATTCATGACATGGATCATGAGTTATATTTTTTTTTTGGTGAAATGTTAAATCATACTCCCTCCTAGTCGCTCATTTCTTCCCCCTTCCATTTTGCACAAGAAATAAGGAAATGATTTTAGACCGCACAAAACACCTTACCCCACATGCAAATGAATCTGGACCACACAAAACTTTTCAAAAAGGGAAAGAGGGAAGTAAATCCGACTAGCATGAAAAAGGAAAGAGGAAAGAAATGAGCGACTAGGAGGGAGTATATTAAGATAAAATTTTGAAGTACATCACCAACCATTTCAGCCCATCAGTATATCAGCTTATACATAAAACTAATGCAATAGCTATCACAACTGAATTCGAATTCTATTACTCCAATCCCTATCAACTCTATGCTGCACTGTCCACAGTTTCCCTTTAGCTCGAATTCTGAATTCTCATCTGCTGCTGCACCTGCTGTACTATCACACCAGGCTGATACATCATCAGCTCTTCCCTGCACTTGTTGCGAGTCATCCACAGCTGGTACATCAATGCTATAACAGTTGCTGTGATCATCTGCTTTGTCATCAGGGACTTCAGCCTCAACTCCCTGCACCATTTAATAGTCTCCTGATAAGGGATGTTACAACCCAGCCAGTCCCCTATCAATTTCAGGCATTTTTGGCTATAAGAACAGACAAAAAAATAAGTGATCATGTGTTTCCACAGGCACAACACAGGTCACATTCACCATTCCCTATAACACCAAACTGTAGCAGCCTATCTTTAGTATGCAATCTCCTTAAAGCATAAAGCCAGCCAATAAAAGAGTGCTTAGGAAGATTAACCCTAGTCCAGATAACAGGGTACCACTCCTCTTTATCATTCTCAGGCATCAGCCATTTATAACCCTCAGCAGCATTATACTGTCCATTATTAGTACACCAGACATCATTCACATACCCACTTTGCAGTTTATCTCTCACCTTACAAATCTGCCGTCATGCGTTATGTTAGTTGCAGCTTTGTGTGACTATTAGCCTATCTAGTAATCAGCTTTTCTAAATTAACACTTCTTTAAACTTTACTTTTTTGTTAATTTATGTTTATCATGGAACATCTCTGGGCTATTTATAATTGTGTAATCTTATAAAAGTTTATGGTTGAAAAACACCAGGGTCCTCCTCCTCCGCTGGTTAAAGCTGAGGTACCATGGTCAGTTAAAAGAGGAAACCTTACTGACAAGGACCGTGTTTTGAAGACTGTGAAAGGGTAATCTATCCTTCCCCCTCTTGTATAGCTCTGTCTGTCACTTATTAAGGTTTTGTGCTAGTGACTTGAACTACAACTCCTTGTTTAGGTTTGGTTTACAACAGTAACCATCAAATCTAAACCTGCGGGGTTTGATGAATTAATCAAAATACCGGGGGCCATCTTGGTATTGGTATAATACTTTGAATATTTAACCTATATGGCTATCCCGTAGTCTTGTACGATGGTCGTTAGTCGTTACTTTGGGTCTTCACTTTTAAGGTTGTATGAATGTATCCTTGTCCGGCACAACACTCAAGTACACAGGTTTGGTCCTGTGTCTAAAAAATGGAATCAAGCCCAGTCTGACATTTTATATGTTGCCGTGTCTGACACATGCACCTTATGTTACTCCAACTCTTCAAATTATTTCACATACCTGTGTCTCGTACCTGAGACTCCGGCATAGATATGGTGGACACTTCATAAGCCAAAATAAGAAGATTTCACATAAAAAGTAGCCAGGGCTGACACGAATACGTGAGGGTACTATCATACTACTAGCCCAGTCTATGTAGCCCTATGTAGCATAGCCTGCACCTGAGTCCAAGTAATATTGACTGTTACTTGTGGCTTTACCTAGAGGCGTAAGAACTAGTTTGTTTATGTGGCATGGTTTAAGATAGAGACTCGATAGTTTGTCCACTGCAACAAGCCTTTAATGATGTTTGATTCACCTTGTTGGAAATATATAGTGATTTGTGTCTTTGTGGTTATCTAACCATGAAATTCTACTTTTTTTGGATGCAGTATTCTCAACAAGTTAACACCTGAAAAGTATGATCTTCTCAAAGGTCAACTTATTGAGTCCGGTATCACATCAGCTGATATTTTGAAGGTTCTTCTTCTCTACTTCTGTTCTGCTGAAATGTTTTGATTATGTTGACCAGGTTGACAATTTTTTTATTGTGTTTCAGGGAGTTATATCATTGATATTTGACAAAGCTGTTCTGGAACCTACATTCTGTCCTATGTACGCGCTATTGTGCTCTGATCTAAATGGAAATCTTCCTCCATATCCACCAGAAGAAGAGGGAGCTAAAGAAATAACCTTCAAACGTGTCCTCCTGAACATTTGCCAAGAGGCGTTCGAAGGTGCCGAAAACCTAAGAGCTGAGCTACGACTGATGACAAGCCCTGACCAAGAGGCTGAACGCCGAGACAAAGAAAAGATGCTTAAGTTGCGCACTCTTGGGAACATTCGCCTCATAGGTGAACTTTTGAAGCAGAAAATGGTACCTGAAAAGATTGTCCATCATATTGTACAGGTATGTAGCCATTTTCTGCTATAGGTTGAACTCAGGTACACCTGGTCAGACACAGGTACATTTTTATTTGACGAACTTGCCATGCCTTAGATATGAAGAAGACGAGGATGTGGGTACGAGAAACACTTCGAAAATAAGTAAAATTGATATTTAGAGCTTCTAAATTCAAATGTAGAGTTGTTTAAGACATAATGCTCGACATTGTCAAAAACAATTCTACATGTTTCTTATCGCTGTCTATTTCTCCAATACCATCGTCTTTTCTGTCTCCGCTAGCAGAAGTGTCGAACGGGTATCGTCTATGTGTTCCACATCCATATCCTTGAGTGTCATGTCGGACATGGTCACACAGGTAGTAACATACTATAGTTTTCATGTGATTTTTGTGTTTGCATCATCAGTTAAGCCGATACTATCTTTGTGGCCTTGCAGGAGCTATTGGGTCCTGACAGTAAGAGTTGCCCAGAAGAGGAAAATGTGGAGGCCATATGTCAGTTCTTCAACACTATTGGTAAACAACTTGACGAGAGCCCAAAGTCACGTCGTATAAATGATGTTTACTTCCAGCGGTTGAAGGAATTGAGCACCAACCCTCAGTTAGTCCCTCGTATGCGATTTATGGTCCGTGATATTCTGGAATTGCGATCAAACAGTTGGATCCCTAGACGAGAAGAGGTTTGACAGCTATCTTTCAACTTTTATCGACTTGGTCCAATAAATTATGAATGTCCTTGTGTCTTACCATATATATACAGGTGAAAGCCAAAAAAATTACTGAAATCCATGACGAGGCGGAGAAAATTCTAGGCCTGCGACCTGGTGCCACTGCAAGCATCAGGAATTCCCGTGGGGTACTTCCTGGATCTCAAGGAAATCTTAACCCAGGAGGCTTTCCTGTCAACCGGCCGGGCACAGGCGGTATGATGCCCGGTATGCCAGGGGCGAGGAAAATAGCTGAAATGCCTGTGGTAGAGGACGACGGCTGGGAAGTTCCTAGGACCAGATCGTTGCCTAGGGGATATGATCTGAATGTGGGCCCTCCCGGTGGACGTCTTCCGTCCCCTTTTGTCGGGAAACCTGCACAATTGAACTCAAAGCTTTTGCCTCAGGGGAGTGGTGGATTCAGTGAGAGGTCTAGTGCTTTACTGCAGGGAAGTGCCCTGCCCGTTCGTCAACCAAGCCTTGGCTCAGGTGTTGACTCCACAGGCCAGATCCCCTCGGCTAGGCTGTCCCCACCTGAAGCTGCAGCTCCTGTTCCCTTGGCAACTAGTAATATAAAACCGGAGGAACTTAAGAGGAAGACATTGTCCCTTCTAGAAGAATACTTTAGTGTCCGATTGGTAGATGAGGCACTCCAATGTGTGGTGGAGCTGAAATCTCCGGCGTATTACAGTGAACTTGTGAAGGAGGCTATTAATCTGGGATTGGAAAAGAACCCTCCTTTAGTGGAGCCGGTTTCAAAGCTCTTGGAGTATTTACTTGGCAAGAAAGTTCTCTCTCCTAAGGACGTAGGAACTGGATGCTTGCTCTACGGTTCAATGATTGATGATATTGCTATCGATCTGCCAAAGGCACCGAATAACTTTGGGGAAATCATGGGCAAACTAATCTTCACTGAGGGAATCAACTTCAGTTTAGTGAAGGAGGTCCTGAAAAAGGTTGAGGATGAAATGTTGCGAAAACCAATATTTGACGCAACATTTAGAATTGTTGGGTCAAGCTTATATGGACAGGGGCTTCTGATATTACAAGCCCCTGATGTCGAAGAATGCAAGACTCTTCTCTGAAATTGAAGGTGTCTTCCCCTTTATAATGATACTTTTATTACATAAAAATTTTCAATGTAATTCTCACAGATATAAAAAGACTTGTCATTGTTGAATTTGTTTTGCCCTTTTTCACAACTCCCTTTGTTGGGATGTGCCTGTGTACTATGTAAACGTTTTGGACTTGTGAACAAGATACGACTTATTTAAAATTAAGTGAATGAACAACTCACAAAATCTTTCCGTCGGATTCTTTTATAACTTATAACTGGCAATTGACATTTTTTGGTTAGTGAGATTTCTGGGCAATTCCGATTCATATTTAGGGATAGATATTACCTTTATTTTATTTTTTTCAAATGAATTGAAATGATTCAAGTTTTTCTATTTGGAATGTTTAGGTCTAATTCCTATTCACTGTATATTTTAATTTTTTTTTTTTTGGTGGATAGAAACGTGTAATGTAAATATGTAATGTTGTCATGTAGGAACTTTATGGATTTGATTCGGAAAATGAGGATATTATATGGCATGTTGGCCATTGTCTCAGCAGCTCAAACTTGTTGCTTTCGGGGAAGTATTTCCTCATCGTCGTGAATTGAATCAACACAGGTCACAATTGACTAATTCTCGTTTAGAATTCTTATCCATTGAACATTGTAGAACATACTCAGTTGTGATTGGTCGGTTGATTCAACAAAGGTCACAATTGAGTAATTATCAATTTATGGACTGGGCCGTTAAGAGTTAAAGTACCAGTCAAAAGTATACTCAGCAATGTTCAATGGATCAGCATCAGAACTTGTAAAACCCGGTAGGACTCATAAAGGTGTTGGTAAAAGTGAACTAGCTTGACTGGTAAAGTCATGACTTACGAGTGTGTTTCTTACTCACGACCTTAAATCAAAGCTCAACAATGTCTATAAATATAGTGGTGAGTGTCAAAATATGACTACAATTTCCATCCAACTAATGTATTCAATGGTAAATCCACAAAGCAAGGGTTCTGTGAGTGAAACAGACATCAGCATGGTGAACTAATCATAAATTGCTACTCGTATATGCTTGTGGGTCGAGAAATCTGTAGTAAAACTTGCTACATTGAGCATTACACGAGTTCCAAATTTTCTAGTTGAGTTCAAAACTATGTATAATTGACCAAAACATATTGGCCACAAAAATACCGTAAAGATCTGCAGTCGGAAATCTGGTTTGCATTTGGCAAGAGTAAATGTCTGAACACGGGTACACTTCCCGTACATTAGAGTTGCTGCCGTGAATGAAACAGACACTTTAGACCGCGGTATTAAGCCTTGCTTTGAGAATTGATCACCATTTGTTACATGTTACATTTTCACCAACTTGTCAGTTTAAAGTCATCCTAAACGATTAGGGACTGTTCCAACTAGATACTTCAACATTGGTTTTCTTGATACCAAACTGAACTACTCCGCGAACTTTTGGCTGCAAGTCACATATAGAAATAGTCCTTAGTACTACAATTTATATTGTGGCTGCCGAAAAAGATGTGCAAGCAGGGAAGAAAATTTGTATACTGCAATGGAAAAGATGGTATACTTACAAGGACTAACTATTCTTGCGCACTTTCTTACAGACTTCACTGAAGTTATAGAATCTGAACCTGCAAGAAAACCATCAAAATAAATACTGGTTCGGGAATTGTATCACTGCTACTTCGTAATTTAAGAAACATACAAAATTTTTAATAGAACATCTTTTTATTCTAATTTTTACAATATTCTACTTCAACCCCAAAGAATAACAATTTAAGAAAGTTTTTGGCTTGTATGTTTGCCTTAAAAGATTCCCACCGATAGCATAATGTTGAAAACACAACTTCAAAGTTTACGAAGTGCGTACAGTTTGATTGAGCCATACCCTAAGTAATAACAGTCTTTGGCTCCACTAGGTCTTGCTTAAGACGGTCTTAAGTTAAGACCTATCACAACCTCTTTTACATTTTAACATTATTTAAATCGGTTGTGAGTGTCGTCTTAACTATTATGACCGTCTTAAACAAGAGTTTGTGCTTTGGCTCACATTTGAAATGGAAAATATGTAGCATAAGGTTGAAGGTAAATACTGTTCATACCATTTACTGCTCTATCTGCTGCGACAACTTCTGTTACCGCTGATGAATGTTGTACAAGATCCCGGCTAGTACCCAACTCTTCATTGTCTATTTCATGAAGTGAACTGCAATTTATGAAGCAATGAAATCAACATTTTTTGGGAAAACCAAAAACATAAACTACAGAAATAAGCCAAACAATGAAGATAAACGTACTCTAGAATTGCATCCGATGAAGCACAGGCAGTTGTAGAGCAAGGATAGTCGAAGTTTTCACAACCCATCCCAAATTCAGTCAAGAGCTCACTAAGTGAAAAGTCTGGACCAAATGCATCAAAATTTGGTAAATCCAAGTCAAAAATGTCTCCTTGATTCTCCAATTCAGACATAGTAGGACTCCCATCTTCATTGACATTTTCTAAACTATCAAAATTCAGCCTGCCTTTGACATGATCCCTTTCATTTTGCCGCTTGAAGTTTGCCTTAGACGGTGATGAAAACGTACACTCATTCCTCTCTATTGTATAACGCTTTGTCGGGCTCACTATAATAGTCTTAGACGAAATAATGGTGCAGTTGGTGGGAGTAGTCTCCGGAGGGGCGGTACTATGATGTGAAATGGCAGTTGAAGCAACATCTTCTGAAGGAGGAGTGGGCTTCTCATTTGGGGTCGAGGCAGATTGTGGTGGTGTTTTTGGATCACAAGAATTCGATGTTGGTGATTGTGAAGGCTTATCAAACAGGGCTTTAGCTACAGTAGATTGTTGAACTGGCAATCCTACTTGAGCAAAACCAGTTGATGATGTACTGCTTGGCTGTCCAGCGGTGTTGCTAACTGTAAAGCATTAAATGTTACACTATATAAGAAGCATAACTTAGAACAGAAGAAATTTAAGGATACACATTTCATTTCTATAATTCTTTTGGGTGTAAAAGGAGCGACAAGGGAAGTTTTAACGCCAGCATGATTTGAAGCCAGGTCATGAATAATACATCTCGATGCCTTATAGTGATATAGTAGTACTAGTTAGTTCAAAACCTTTTTCACTCGGGAAAGGGTAGTTGGCTAATGGACCACTGTAGATTTTCTTCGGAGCTTGAGGTGGATTTTCAGGATCATTGGAACAATTCCTCCTCTTCCTTGGAGGACGGCCGCTAGAAATAGGTGTTATGGCATTGACACGATCCATTGTCACACTTTGAGTCATTGAGACTGACGTCATGACTGGAGTGCTTGACGCAGGATAGCCTGCAGTCAGATAAATTGCCAAGGATTCAAATCAATTTACAAGATGAACTTCCTCATTAGCCATCAAAGAAACTTTCTTGTGCTATTAACATCACACACATTCATTAAAGAGGCATTGGGACACAAAATGTGACACGAAAGTGGGACAAAGGATCCGCTCTCAGATAGGAAAGCTATGACCTTAATTTCTCTATTAAAAAAACAATCAATCAAATCAAAAACCAGATTAAATCAAAACAAACAAAACAAAATCCAGTTTAAATCAAACACTAAGAAAAAAATAATAACCGTAACTACCTGCACAAGACGTGACAACGGGCGTAGAAGCGTTCGGAGTTGAGACGGAAGAATTAACAGGAGGCAGCAGCAATGGCGGCGATGGCGTGCAGGTGGCGACCGCGGAGTTATAAGTATTCATAACATTCTGCATTCCTTGCAATAAGGTCTGAATCCTACATCCTTCTTGAGCTAACCCATTTTTCTGTTGCTCTATCATCACCATTTGCTCTTTCAACCATATGTACTCATCTAATAACTCCCCTAGACTCAACAAACCCTTGGGCGCCTACATTAATCACCCCACATTTTAATTAATCTAAAATGAAATGAAATCAAATAAAATATAGCAACATTACACCATTTTATTGAATGATAATTACCTTGTTGAGGGATGATTTGGAGATGAGGGAGGTAGCTTCAGATCGAAAGACGGAGCGGGTCTTGGAGAAGTTGTTGTCGGCGAGGTAGCGGTCGACGATGAAAGCCACTTGAACAGGTGTGACCTTGCCTTTTCCTATCACATGGTTATTAGTTGAGTTTTCCGACGTTCTACCCTTCGTTTTGCTTCCCATTTTCCTTTTGTAAAAGTATAAATCTGGGGAATTTGATTGGATTTCTTGAGAGATGGAGGAGTGAAAGGACGATGAATCTGAAGAGAAATGAAATGGGAGAGGGAAAAGGAGGGAGGGAAGATGAAAATAAGAAGGGGTGGATTAACGCGGGAGAGTTTAAATGCGTTGGTCATATTATTTGCGGGTAATGTTTTGGCGGGTTATGTGAGGTTTGCGCCATCTTTTGTTTGTTTTTTCACGACTTTACTACTGTGGGAAATTTTAAATTAGAAAAAAAAAAAAATAATAATAAAAAAAAAATAATTGCGGAGTACTATACTCGACCCAAATTCTGATTTAAGACAACGATATTCGTTTTAAATTGTCTATATGTAGGTGGAAGAAGATTTATTTGACTCGTTTTATTCTTAAAACTTCAGCACAAAAATAAGAAGCGGTCTCTCACGAAGCCTAACTATTATGAATGTGTACGGAAATTGTTGGTTTTAAGAGAGACAACTGCATGTACGCCCTGTTCTTTTGGACTGAAATGAATCTGATCTGAACTGAACTAAACATATAGGATCTGAACTGAACTGAATGAACTTATAGGATCTGAACTGAACTGAATTTATTAGATCCGAACTGAACTGAACTTATAAGATCTAAACTTAGCTGAACTTATAGGATCTGAACTGAACTTACAAGATCCGTTAAATTAATTAATTTAATTTAACTTAATTAATTTAACTTTATTATTATTATTATTGTTATTGTTATAATTATTGTTTTTTTTATTAGGTAAGGAAACCTTGTTATTATTGTTATTGTTATTATTATTATTATTGTTATTACTATTGTTATTAATGTTGTTGTTGTTGTTGTTGTTGTTGTTGTTGTTATTGTTGTTGTTGTTGTTGTTGCTTTTAGTATTGTTATTATTACACAAAATTTTATTGAGATTAAACAAAAAATTTACAAGAAATTAGTGGGCAGTTAAGAGAAAATATTGATAAGAAAATATTGTCTAAAACGCAAGGTAAGATAATAACATTTTTCCGCTTTATATAAATCGGGTTGTTCATACATTATAATACGATTACATTACGATAAAAACTAATGAGATGAGTGATAATTTTGTTTTAAAAATATAACGTATATATGTATTGAATAATTAATGTCAAATATTTTTGCATCGATTTGTAAAAAGTAATATTCCGTATATAAGTTTTCTTAACTGAATTTATAGGATATGAACTTGTAGGATCTGAACTGAACTTATAGGATCTAAACTGAACTTATAGGATCTAAATTGAACTTAACTTATAGAATCTGAACTGAACTGAACTTATAGGATTTGAACTGATTTGAACTTATAGGATCTGAACTGAACTGAACTTATAGGATCTGAACTGAACTGAACTTATAAGATCTGAAATGAACTTAAGTTAAGTGACTTTAAGTCCATAAGAACAGGGTCGTAGTCTTTATATAACCTTATGCCGACTATATCACATTTTATTTCTCCAAAACTCATTGTTGCAAAACTTTTTAATGTAATCAAGTATTTGACTTTTATTTTGTTCTTATAAATTAATGACAAACTAGTTTATTAGTTTTAATATTTCCAAGAAGTCTAGTTGAAAATTTAAATAGTTTGGCTTCGAAGTTAAAAAAGAATTACTACTCCTTCTCATCCTCTATATTCTTTTCCTTTGAGTTAGGCATCAGAATTAAGAGGGGGTATAATATTGATAAAGATATGAGTGGGTTTGGTGAATGGTTAAGATTAAATATTAATAAAGGAGATGAGTAGGGTATGGTGTATGGAGATAGGTACGAATAATAATTAGGATTAAATATTAATAAAGGATGTGGTGGTGTTTGGTGATTGGAGAGAGCTAGAAGTATAATATTAATAAAAACTTTCTCAAAACAGAAATAGGGAAGAAAATCCGAATAATCCGTTTTAGGAAATAGGGAATAATATAGAGGATAGGAGGGAGTATAATTTTTGTCATTTTGAACAAGTCCATTGACGAATAATTGTGCACCATATAATAGGGTGCAATTATGCACTCCGTATAAAAACAAACGAAATTATATTTTTACATACGAATTTTACTTTTTTCACATACACTTCTTCGTTAACTTTTCATCTACTACCCTCTTGCCTAAAACCTAAGCAAATTAACTCTTATGTCAATATTTTTCCTAAAACCTAATCTAATCGCTCTTAACAATGGATCCTAATTTTTCAATTAATGAAATAATTTATTTGTTTATCAATTAGTAATATTTTCTGTTGAGTTTAATTGTATTGATCAAATTTTATTTATTTTCTAAAGGATGAACTAAAATTTGTTAGATATTATTTAATTAAATAAATTAAGGTTTGTGGGATGACCCTGAGAGTGGTGGATGCCGCGGAGAGTTTGTTTTGCAAAGTCTATTGATTATCAAAGCGTCTTACTTGTGACATATACTATCCGTCACAAGCTGAAAACGAATAGTGTCCCCTCACAATAAGGCAAGTGGGAGGGCAAGTTAGAGGAAATGGAGCACCCCATAATTGGTGTCACTTGCATATTGTAATTGATTATAGCACTAAATCTTTGACGGATGGTGAAAACGGATAGCGTTCGTCTTCAACGAAAATTTGGGATTTATTATAGCACTAAATATTTGACGCTTACCTCAATACCCTTCTGACAACCACTGAATGGTTGAAATTGTTGTACTTACATCACCCTTGACACAATTTGCTTTTATTAAAATAGTGTATACAAATACAATTTTTGTCAAATTAGTTTGTTGATTCCCTAGTTTGCATCTTTTAGACAGTTTTAGCATGGTACATATATCTCCATCCTCGTAATATCCAGTCATAATGGTGCGTTGTGTAGATTACTAGATTTGATTCATGAGTTTGTGGTGTCCAGATTTAGGGAAACCAGAGCATGGAGGGTATATCGGAGGGGGAGAGATAAGGGGTGAGTAATTGGTTTTGAGTGAGGGGAAGAAAAAAAATGACAAGAGTAATATTGTAAAAAGCGTATGTGAGAGAGTAAAATCCGTATGTGAAAAAGCATATAAATATCCTATATATGTCTAATTTTTAGGATTGGTTCAATTATTTAAAATAATTCTTACAAATTAAAAATACGATCAGTTCCAAATAATCGAATAAAGCAATTACTAAGGACGAACAACTTGAGATCCAGGTCCCAAAAATGAACCAAACATGAAAACCTATTAGTTAGGTTAGGGGTTACTTGATCTGGATCAAGCCAATACCAAATTCATCCGGTTATGTCATTTGTAACTATTTGTTAAAGTTCCGATAGTCAATTTTAGTAGTCTAAAACTTTAGGTCTTGACCGAATATGCGAAATTTCTGTTTTTAAGCCCAATTTTTTCAACTTTATAAAGTGATAGAGTATTTTACCATTTAAATAACTATAACTATTAAAGTATTGTTTGATTACCCTCTGTAAAATATGGGATTGTAACTATTAAAGTATTGTTTGATTACCCTCTGTAAAACATGGGATTGAAATTTCCCATGAGTTACAAAATAGAGAGTTATTTTGTTGCCAAATTAATAATTTAATATATATATATATATATATATATATATGATCTCGTGTGAACTAAAATTTCATGCGAACTGTACGAACTAACCTAATAGACCAAATATACAAGACATTCAACAACCCAACGACTTACCCATATGGCTCAATCCCTATTTTCCTTTTTACTTATCCTTATCTAATAGATAACTACTACCATTCTACAACTCCATAAACCTACCCTCATTATGAGATAAAATGATTTTATCCTGGAGCATAAGAGATTCATTTTCTTATCAAACTCGTCCTTTCGCTCCATTTTCTTTCTCCTCTGACTTTCTTCCCCTTATCAAACACCTACCCTCTCACCTACCCCCATCAACACCACCATCTGACGTCATCGACGTCCCAAACCTCAGCGCCGGAGCTCCGACATAATCTGACCGACCACCATAAATCCGCCATAGTCGGCCTGCTTGTTGCACYATAACTTAAATTAAAGTGATTTTTAACCACAATATGATCCATTTGGCTCGAAATCTTGCAACATTATCATTAATTTGGTTAGTTTTTTTTAATTCTTCTTCATTTTCCATAGATCTAAGATTTAAATCTCAATTTTCTTTAAAAAATGAGATCGAAGGTGGTTGTGGACGCGCGTCGCTATGGCTCCAACAGTGCTGAAGTAGGACCGTCGACCATCTCCACCATGGATGTACGTTATGATTTAAATATGGTTTATGGCCTTGGCGAGTCGATAGTCGTGGCGTCGGCTGTCGGGCTGCTGACTTCGTGGTGGTTTGCTTGGTTGGTGTGAGGAGAGAATATGGCGTTGGGGTGGGGGTTGGATGGTGTTTGTGGCTGTGCTGGTGACTTTCTTGTTGTGGTCGTTTGCGGAGTCGGTGGTGGTAGTGGTAATTAGTTAGGACGTGGTCAGAACTGATGGTCGTTGGGTCACCATTATAGGGCGGAGTGGTTCATTAGTTTGTGGTTGTAGTGGTGGTGTCGGGCTGGTTGCAGTTGTGTAGTGGTGGTAAGCTTGCGGTGGTGATGGCTGTGGTTATGGTGGTGGTGATGGTAAGGTGGCGATGGTAGGGTGCGGTGGTCATGGTGGTGACGGCAGTAGTGGTGGTTGGTGGTCGATAGTAGTGGAGCGGTAGATACTCAAAATAGCAGCCCGAATA
>VHZZ01004321.1:70953-83272 GCA_009801015.1 Silene noctiflora | reverse complement strand
ACACTTCCTCTTCTAGAATCCCATTCAAGAAGGCGGTTTTGACATCCATTTGCCAAATTTCATAATCATGAAATGCGGCAACCGCTAAGATTATCCTAATGGACCGAAGCATAGCGACTGGAGCGAAGGTTTCGTCATAGTGTAAACCATGAACTTGAGTGAAASCTTTTGCTACCAGTCTAGCTTTGTAAACATCTACATGCTTATCCATGCCAAATTGGCGACTGAAGTGGCCAGCAGTCGCCAAATATTGTATATGGCGACTATTGGATCAGCCGCCAATTTGGCGACTAAAATCAGTTGCCCGAGTTGTATATGGCGACTAACGTCCGCGACTGACCTCGGGCGACTAATTTCAAGCGCAAATTTTTTATTGGCGACTGATCAGTCGCCCATTTTAGTTGCCTGACTACAATTTTCTTGAAGTGATCCGGAGAGAGGTCTGCAGAACTAGCTCGGCCTTTAAATCACAATCACAGATATCCAACTGATATGCAACTGATATCCAACTGACATCCATCCTAACATGCATGTGCCATGGTCCTGAATGTATTATCATATCATAACTTAAATCATAACCAAACCCATAACAAATGCATAAACCATGCTCATGAATGTAATAATAATTCATAACTCAAACATACCATCAATTTATATAATAATGCACCCAATAAAGCATAGCATCCAAGTGGAACAATTATAAGGAACAACAGATTAATTATCTTACCTCGTAATAAGCAAGTCTTGACAGAAATTATCGTATCAGAAATACTCCACTTAAAATTCGTCACCTAAAACAATAATATTATTATTAACTATATTACTCGTATTATTTATTAAATCATTATTTATCGTAATTTATTATTCATATTCATAAAGCCCGTAAAACGTGTCGTTATAAATCTCGTCTTCACAAGATATTAATAATATTCTTTATTAATAATTTATCTTTCAATTATAAAAATTACGAATTAAATAATTATTATTTACGAATTATGGAATTATGATTAATACGACTTATATTATTATAATTACGAATTATGAATTGAAGATATACGAATTACGAATTATGAAATATAAACTTCGAATTAAACGAATTAAGCAACTTCCAACCCGCACCCTTAAACAGCCCAACACCCACCATACGCATCCCCGGCAGCCACCAACTCAACCGTGGCAGTTCCCCCTGCACCACGGTGGACCCCTCCTGACACCACCAGTCCTGTCGACTCCAGCCACCGTGCCCAACCACCACGGTTAAACCCTTCCAGAACCGACACCTCCCTTCAACCACACTCTCTCTTCGCCCCGACACCAACCACCTCACAGGACCACACCACCTTCGTCACCACTGACTCACGATTATTCCAGGGGTAGTCACTTCCTCCTCTTGACCCCTCTACACTGCCACGACTACCGCCCTAAAACCTCCTGCTACACACACGTCCCTTCCCTCTATTTTCTGTTTTCCGGCCACCATCACCACCAACCACTACCTACAGCCACCGTGACACACTTCCCAAGGTCGACCCAACCACCAGATTCCAACCCACCATGCCCTGGTCAAGTTGAGTCTCAAAAACGGGTTCAAACACGGGTTCAACTCCTTGTTTCGTGTCTCCCCTATCTCAACAACCGTGGTGGCACATTTTGCCACCACAGACCACCACCTACCACTAGTGTGGTCGACACTACCCTAGCAACCACCACCCACCAACCCAGGTCAGACGAACCCCAACCCATGGGTCAAAACCCGACTAGAGTACTTCCCCCATCACCCCGTGTCCCTGTTTTCACACCCAAACCACCACCACTACGGTGGTCGACACCGGTCAGGGTGGTCAAGGGTGGTCCCAACTTAGGCCTAGGGTCTGGGTCAGGTCTGTCGAGTCAATCTAGGGTGGTTGTTTGGTCGAATCTAAGGTAAATAGCAATGAAGCGATAAAGCGATAATATAAAACGTACCTTGAATGATTTCCATCTTAAAGTCCTAGCTTTGTCCCTCTATCTCTACGTAAAATTTTTTGAATTATGGATGTGTGAATGTATGGGTAGGTTGTGTGGTAGGTAGGCTTATGAAGCCTTCAAAATGCTTTCAAATGGTTCAATAAATCGTTGATTTTTATGCCTCGTAAAAGACCACATTCAAGCCTCGTAAATACTTGTAATTGACCTCGTAAACATTCGGTGTTCCTAGTGTTTACACGGTGCTTTTCATCATTCCCAACACCGTCTCATTATTTTATTATTTAACGTACTCGTTACGTAAAGCGTAATATATATTAAACCTTAATTATCGTCCACGTATCGTAATTATTAAATATCGTGTATATATATATATATATATATATATATATATATATATATATATATATATATATATCTGTGTGTGTGTGTGTGTATGTATATATAATTATATCTAGTTAACGAATATTAAATATCGTATATATAATTATATCTAGTTTATGATAATAATATTAATATTTTATTATTACGAGCTATATAAATACGAGGTATTACAGTAAGTTGAATTTGAATGGAGCTCGGATTCTGCTCTATTTGTGGTATTCTCAATGTTAGTAAAGCAGTCTTTGTTAAGCTATTTTAATCTAAGTTTTAAAGTTTTCAGCTTTTTAACCAAATGAAACATCTTATGCCCAGGATATGGTTTGATCCATTCCTCTTGAACTCTCTGTAGGAAATGAGTTGTTTGACTTCACATGTTGAAGTATTTAAAATTGGCACACTTCATGTCTTCTATAAGCTTATTACTAACAACACATGGGCAGTGATCAAATAGTCCTTCAAGGTGGAAATGAGCCACCATGTGAGGGAACTTAGTCAGCCATTCCTGATTGACCGGTGGTCTATCCAATCTGCTATATATATATTCTTATTAAAGGCTTTTGCTTATTGTTCCAAGTATAAAAAGCCCCAGAAGCATGTATATCAGTCATATCACACTCCTCAATATAAGCCAAGAACACATCCATATAAATCTGTTTAATGTTACCTCCCGATCTTTCATCAGGGTTTAGAACAATGTTAAAGTCCCCTGCTAATTCCCAAGCATCCCTACAGTGCCTAGCAATAATTCCTAATTTAACCCACAAATCCCTTCTCTCAGCCCCATCATTGTATGCATATACTATAGTGAACCAAAACTGCTGCTGTGTAATTCTAGAAACGATTTGAGTGTGAATGAATTAAGCATCATATTGTTCTACCATAATATCAGACAACTGAGGCTTTTATAAAAGCCAAACTCTTCCACCCTTATGACATCTGCTATTAGTAGTTACACACCAACCAACCAACATAGTAGCATAAATATTACTCACATTGTGACCATTTATTTTGGTTCCAATAATTCCAAAAAGACCAATATCTTTATTATGAATAAAACACTTAAAATTTTTCTGTTTATTTACATTATTCAGTCCTTTAACATTCCAAAACCCAATGTTATTCATTTAAAACAAGAGGATTATGGTTATCTTGTTGGCCAATACCAACTTTTGGAGTGATTGTACCATCCATTGCATCCTTGTATGATTTTTTAGGTGAGACTGGATTAATAGAGGTAAAACTGTCACTTACTGTCTCATTAGAAGCACTAGCAGTCTGCACTTTAAGAACTGGCTTCTACTTGCTTATTGTAAGCCTTGCTGCAATAGTCACGGGCCTCCAGTGCTTCTGTAGTTGCTTTGTCTTCTGTACAGTCTTCATGAAGTTGGCATGTTCATGTCCAATGCCATTATATTTAGAATAAACAGACGGCTCCCATTTATACTCCACCTTTAAACTGATCATCTTGCCACTTTCATCCAGAAATTTTACTCTATTTGGATATTTCTGCCCCACATTCAATTTTATCATAACCCGAACAAAACCCATTCTTGTTGTGTAACACCCCCATAAATCGGGATCCTTCCTCAAGGCAACCCCAACTCATGGACGTTCTATAAGACTTGGTTTCCCAAGCTTGTAGTGCGAACTACGCTAATAAGAGATTTAAAGCAAGAGCGTTGAAGCGATTTAAAGTAAACTAGATAAGTTATAGTTACATAACTAGGTTACATGTTACGGGATTCAAATACTAATCTCAAATGATACAACCATATCGAAAATAAAAGTGGAGTCTATGAATAGTCAAAAAGCTAAACAAAAGGAAAGGCGATAACTAAAGTGAGACCGCACCAAGCCCTCAATGAATGCAAATACAACATGTGAAGCCTCTGCTCCTTATATGAGCGGAAATCATCATATAGTTCACCACAGACATTTGAAAACACGCTTGGTTTATCACCATAATACAAATGGTCAATGAAATGACATGAATGCGAAATGCTAACTAGTATGCAATAATATGATGACCAATGAAGTATAACCATTAAATATAACACTCATCCAACACCAACCACGGTGACAGCATCGCAACAACGCCACCAAATCACCGGACCGCAGCCCTAAAACAAGGTACTCGGGACACACCCGTGATACCAGGCCCGAGAGCGACTCGGATCCCCTGCCTGGCGGCATGTCTGATCTCAACCACACGTTCCCCGCCATGACTCAAGCCATTAATGTGCACATCCCTCTTGGAGTGGGAAGCTCCAAGAGGCGACCCAAGCGTAAGACGGTTTTCCAACCGTCTTACGTCTCCACAACGATCAGAAACCACAATCTACTACCTCCATCTAACATCTCCAACCATCACAAGTTACCAAAGATGCAAACAAGGCAATCAAGATTTCCATGTAACAATTAAACCATCTTAAGATAAGAATTCACGTGCTTTGCAAGAATCAACCATGTAACTACCAAGCCTTTCCAATAATCATATTATAATGCAACTAATGATGTCATGCTATCAATCCACTTACCAAAATACCAACATGATTAAGCGGCCTCATAACATGCCATGAAACCCTAATTACCAACATCCATGTTATCATGCAATTACTACAAAGATTATGCAATTCATGATAATTAATGCATCAGTGGACATTCATATTATCAAGACTAAGTAAGGAAACCCTACCTCTTGCTATTATTCAAAAACAACCAACAAGGCTATAAGGGCTCCTCAATGAAGTCTCCTCCTACACAAATTATGACTAACTATCACAACACAATACTACAATAACAATAGTACTAATTAACCCCTTATTAATTATACAAAAACCTAATTAAATCCTATAAGACGGTCATCCCAAAATTAGGGTTTACTAAATTAAACAAGAGGAAAAGAGGGAAATTATACTTACAAACTCAATAAATGAACAGGCCAAGGATTGGAGAACAAATCTTCACAACAACTGCAAATCTTGAGGATGAGGTTTTGGGAGATTTTTTGGGGGGATTTTTGAGGATGAGAGGATAAGGTTTGATGAGAATTGTGAGGTCAAAAAAGTGAGAAAAAGGCAAAAGGGAGCTAGGTCCACAAGTCATAATGCGCGTACTGTAGTGACAGCGACAGCACTCGGTCGACTGCTCGGTGGCACTCGGTCGAGTGCAGTCCACTCGGTCGAGTGCAGTGGCTACTCGATCGAGAGTAATCGAAACAGGGATTTCCAAACACAAACCAGCCATACTCGATAGCCCTACACGGTCGAGTGACATCCACTCGGTCGAGTACTCTGTGTACTCGGACGCGTGAAGCCTTATAAAAATGCCGAGTATTACATGTTGGGTATGAAGACCAATTCATTGGGTGTTAACGGCTTAGTGGACATAGGAATTACACTAGTGGATAGTGTTGAGTTCACAAATCCATTTTTAAGAGAAGGAGAGGACAACCCTAACTAAGAGACTACTCACTACACAACATGGTTAGCATGCCAATAATGTTGGTCATACATCATAATAAAGGAAAACATGATGATTGAGCAAGGTAATTAACAAAAGATTACGAAGAGATTAAGAAATTATACCAACTTAAGAGATGAACAAAATAAGGAAGAACAATGGAAGAAATCCTCGATAAGATCAAGAATTGTCACCTTCTTCAATACAAACCCAAAAAATCTTTAAGTACAAGAGTAGATCTAAGATAAATTGTTGAATGATTAAGGAAATATTAATCTAATTAACTAGGGTTTTGAATAGCTAATTCCAGTCTAAAGTGTGTTACTTCCAATTAAATATAAGAGGGTATTTATAGTTAGTACAAGTTTAGGGTTAACTAAGGGTTAAAATGAAGTGTTGACCCATCAAGAGAATCCATTGCCTTGCTATTCTTCAAAGAAGCTCGTGGGGATTGGTCAGAAATGGCCATCCCTGTCCTCCAACTAGTGCGACTCCCTGGCTGACTCGCTCGAGTCGTTGGGTGACCTGCTCAAGTGGCCAACTCGAGTCCTTGCTTTTCTTTCCTTGGGTTTTTGCTGCCCCATAATTCGTGGGGATTGCTCCTAGGTCATTGGGATTCACCCTTCATTACCTAAAAACTTGATTTATTCATCTAAGGGTCTTTGGTATTGGTCTCTGCTTGATGCTTAGTCGTTAAGTGCCTCCATTTAGCCCCGAAATGCTCCATTTATGCAAGGTTAGCGCTCTTTTATTACGAATGGCACAAAACCTTTTAGAATAGAAAATAGGAAGCAAAAGATATATGAAACGACCCTAATTATCCCAAAAACATGTGAAACGAGGCTAGTTAGGGGACTAAAAGTGCGTAAACATTAACCACATCATATGTATTGCAATTCGATTGAAAAACATATTTGATTCTTCATTAAATATTAATAATGAACTTATCACTTTCTTCAAAAAAATTTGTTATTTGGCTTTTTTTTCCCCGGATTTTGGGTTTCTTAACATAAGGTGCGCTGATGTTTTCCCAGTGGAGGGGTGGCGCGGAAGGTGACAGTGTAGGCAATGGTGCAGTGGTGGACCAATGGTGGTAGTGTTTGCTGAAGGGAGAGGATTAAGGAGCGAGGTCGCTAGTAAGGGGAAAAATTGGTGGGGGCGGGTCTCTGGAGGTATATTGGTGGGAGGGGTTGGCTGGATGGTGCTATGATGGGTTTAGTTGGTGGTAGAGTGATACTGATAGATGTTGGTGGCTGCCATTGTGAATGAAGTACAACATCTTTTTATTTTTATTTTTATTTTTTTTGGTGAAATGTGAAATATATTATTATCTTACCATGAAAACCTTACAAAGCAAGCACCTTACAAAAAAACCATATCAATTGTTCTACTCAAACATCAAAGATATTTAAGCTAAGTAATCAGGTTCCCATGCTAAATCCTGCCTCTTCAGGGACCATTTCCTTTCACTGTATCTCATTTGAATATCTTGCTTCACCTCCTGAATAAGCTTCTAGGGAGTTGGTACTCTGGCCTCCATTCTACAAACATTCCTTGCCTTCCAAATGTGGTACCACAAAGCTAGAATGCTTGCAAAGATAATTTGTTTCTTCATCAGAGATGGACATCTCCATCTGATACACCACTCAATCAAACAAGAACTGGGAATCTGGACACCCAGCCATAGGCATAACAGATCCCAGCACTTCTTACTAAATTGACATTTGAATAGAAAATGTTCATGAGTTTCCTGCTGCAAGGCTCAGAGATAGCATAACCCATCATTAACCACTCCAAAATTACTTAGTCTATCCTTGGTCATCAACCTTCCCTGAACAATGAGCCATCCAGTAAAAGCATGTTTTGTTATGTTAGTCTTGTTCCAAATGAGCCATCCAGTAAAAGCATGCTGTCTCATTAGCCATTTATAAGCACTTGAAACAGTATACTTCCCATTATTTTCAGTCCAAACTTCCTGCACAAATCCAGCTGCCAATCTCTCTTTAACTTGACAAATTTTTCGCCAAGTCCAGCTTGAATGCACTGAAGGTTGATATTCAAACCAGTCTCTCCCTTTCATATAAATGTGGGAGACCCATCTGATCCACAGATGACCAGCTATCACAGTTAACCAGTTCACATACTTACCAATCACTACCACATTCCAAATTCTAGCATTAACAATCCCTAAACCACCACCCTTCTTTTCATGGCAAATATGCTCCCAAGATACTGCAGGAACTTTCATATACTGATCAGAGCCAGCCCAGAGGTAATTTCTACAAATCCCTTCAATCCTTTCAATCATTGAAACTGGAATGATAAAAATTCTAGTCCAAAACGAATGCAGCTGAGACAAGACTGCTTTAACAAGTACCAGTCTGCCAGCATAGCTAAGCTTCTTGGCTCCCTACCCCCTGATTTTGCTCACCACTTTTTCCACCAGTCTGGAACAATCCCCAATCCTCATTCTCTTATAATAAATTTGAATACCAAGGTATTTAAACGGGAAATTTCCTTTTTTAAACCCTGGTATCTAAACGGGAAATTTCCATTTCACTTTTTCCACTTTATTTTTTTATTTTTATTTTGATATAGTTCACAAAGGAGGAAACGACGAGGAAAAATGAAGTATGAAAATGAAAGGAATAAAACGATAAAGTGTACTATATTAAATAAAAAATGCGAGAAAGTAGCAAACCGCCCCAAACGTTTGGAGGTAACTGCAACTTGCCTCTAAACGCTTTCATATGTGTAATTTACCCAAAGCATTCGAGATTATGTGTAAATTGATCCAATTTTAAAATTTCAACAATTTTACGTCTACTACCACACACCCAACCACCATCAAACCCAATCCTCCACCTCCTAGTCCATTCAACCCCAACTTTCTTCACCCCATTTAAACGCTTAAGGCTTACATGACATACCTTTCTTCCGTTAACCTGACATCTTCACATAATCAACACAACTTAGTGAGATACCAATAAAACTGTAACACTACAACGTATCAGTATCTCACGATAAATAAACAAAGATTCCAATTTCAAAGCACAAACGCCTAGATGTTTCGCAGTTTGTAGTTGTAACACCCCATTTATCCAAGAGCCTTAACTAGACATTATCAGATAAATAGAACTGTTACCATCTCAGTTTCCTGAGGTAGTGTATAACAAAGATAAACATAATCCAAAGTACTTTAAATTAAATAACCAATAAAGGTTTATTACATCGTCGAAGATTAACTGATAAGCGTTACATGTTTATTAAGCAGCGGAAATAAAACAAATTATGAATGATATAACTAATGAATAAGTCAAATAAGTCGTGTAGAGCACTAAGGTCAAGACTCCCCATCCTTGCCCAGTTCCCAAGCACCCACAGCTAACTCATAAACCTGTTATATCAGACTGCTCCTCATTTAACCGGAAATATTAAATTGTTCATAACAGGACGGCATCAATTAAACCATGCATCAATTTTATTTTGACACAGAAGCAAACACATGTCAACCAAAAGGTCGAGTAAAAGAAAAACCAACAGTTAATGACAAATGCAATATTAATATGCATGATATGCAAATGCTAATGCAATTGAACTTGATGCGTGCATATTTCATCAACTTTTTATATGTTTTGGCATGAATTTCTATGTTTATTTAGTAGCGGCTAGCTACTATTTCCCTACGAATAAACTACTTTGGGTTATTTTGTGTTTAATGCACATTTCGACCCAATTGTGTGTAAACAAGCCAAAACCCGTCCCCGGGAATGCATTTCTGTCTTTAGTAGAGTTGAGCTCGAAAATTGTCACCTTGGGATGCGTGTGGACGAGTGTGGACGAGGGTGGACAAAGTTAATTGCTGCTGCTCTATTGGTTTAGTCGATCGACTGTTTCATTATCCAGTTAGTCGATCGACCAGTACTGTTGGTCGATCGACTGGTTTTGTAATCAGACGAGTTGTAATTTTCTCAGTTTGGCCCATTAGTTTGAAGGATGTATCGATATCTCTTATTATTTAAGAGAGACGATTACTGAGTATTAGGTTATCAATTATTTTGCTAAAAACTTCATTACATTACTTTGCTCAAAGTTTTCGGATCTAGGAACTTGTAATCATTCCATTTTCATTCGGTAATTAATTAATTTTTATTTATCTTTTCAATTTCTCTCCTTTGTTTTCATCTTTATTCCTCATTGCTTTATTCCTCGTTGTTTATGATTGCTTATCATTTGTACTTTTTAATCATGATTAATTCGATCGTTATATTCCTTGTTTATTTAATAAAATTAAATATGCGTAGCTATTTTCCTTTATGCTAGGGTTTAGGGGAGCCACAGTTGTGTAACAGAATGTTGTTTGGTTTTTAGATTTGGAATAGTTTTTTATGTTTGAATTGTCAATCACATCTCTTTATCGTAATTGATTGATTAAATGAATGTAATCAGTTGATTGTTCTGTTAAGCCTTGACCTAGATCGGAAGATCAGTGTAGGGTGAGAACTAGATATGAACAATAGAAATACCCAATTAGGGCGAAAGCTATATTGTTTTTCTAGGGGAATAGTAGACCGAAAGGATCTGTTCAATACTCTTCTGACCATATCATTACCGATCATTGACCTATGCTTTTGAATGTTATTAACCGTGGTGAACCGACAATCATAGCTATTTTCCTTATATTGCCTCTAAACTCGTTTCCTATTTGCTTGCTTTTCTTTCATTGTCATTAGATTAGTAAAACAACAATCAAACCCCCAAGATCAGTTACTTAGACGAACTTTAGTTGACTATTATAACATCTTTGTCTCCCTGTGGATACGATCTCGACTACCCTAGCTATATTAGTTAGAGACCAGTTGGTTATTTTTAGTAGGTATACGATTAGCCTATCAAATTTTGGCGCCGCTGCCAAGGAGACGGTGTTTTTCTAATTGTTTGCTTTTAGTTTGTCTTTTTTCTCAAGGAACCTCAGTTCCTTAAAACCGTTCTTATTCTTTTCCTTTTGTGTTTGTTTATGCCCAGGTCTCGCAGGTCCGAGCTCGTGCAATTCAATCCCGAACCATAAAAGACCCTAAGATCTAGACGAAACTTCTTTAGGGAAATCCGTCAAGCCGAAGACTTGAGTACGCTTGATACCGTTTACGTCGAGTATATTGTATAAATCCAGTCTTTTGAAGATGAAACTTTCATTTCTACCACCACTACGATCATGGCTACACTAGCAACCCACACTGAACCTACTCTTGAATCCATCCCTAAGGAATTCAAGCTTCAAACAATCAATAATGGTACATTTGAGATCTGCCCGTCCTACATTAATTTGGTAGAACGCAACATGTTCGGAGGTGGAGCCACTGAAGATCCGACTAAGCACATGGAGAAATTCGTTACTTACTGTTGCTCCATACCGTTGACCGCTGGTGTGACTCAGGACCAAGTCAAACAGGTCCTTTTCCCTTTCTCTTTACGAGATAGAGCTGCGGAGTGGCTCCGGGATCAAAATATGACATCTCAGAACATCACGGATTGGAATTCATTAGCTCTCGACTTCTACAAGAGATACTTGCCACCGCAAAAAACCAATGCTTTGAGGAGCCAGATTACCGGTTTCGAACAGGGCCCTTCTGAGGATTTGAATGAAGCATGGGTTCGGAATAAGAGGCTAGTGTGCTCGGTTCCACACCATGGTTTTGAAAAATGGTTTCTTTGCAACTAGTTTGACAACAGGTTGTATGATAATCACAGGGCTCTACTAGATTCTTCTGCTAATGGGAGGTTCTAGAACAACAAAAACGATGATACCGCTTGGAAGCTGATCGAGGAGATCGCTACACATACAGCTGCGTATGGTAATCCTAGGGAGAGAACAAGAGGTAGTGGGCCAGTGGAGTTGTTGTAGCTTAGTAAAGGCTTTGACTGCCCAAATTGACGAGTTAAAGACTTCCCAGTCCTTGGGAAACCAGCAGACGGTCCATGCCATGGTCAAATAGGAGATACCTTGTGAATGATGTGGTGTTGCGGGGCATAGTGCAGCTGAGTGCATGAGTATCGTGGAGCAAGTCCATACTTTCAATCCTTCAAGCAGGGTACACTGTACTCTAACTTTTACAATGAGAAGACTAGGGAACATCCTAATTTCTCTTACCGAAGTTAGAATGTCCTTAATCCTACCCCTACACCGCAATAACCCCAAGGTACTTCTTATGTGATTCCCCAGAATTGCGCATCCATTGTTAGTTTAGACCACATATTAGACACTCTAATATAATATGAAATTACATTAATTTTATTTTATGTGATCTAAAAAAACACATGCATGCAAGAATAAACTATAAAGAGATGGTTTAAAACCATCTCAAGATGAAAATACTTACATTGATTTTAAGGCAATTTGGGCACAACTCAAGGTCACTTACCTTTATGTTGTTCTTGAGCTAAAGTGGAGATGATCCTCCAAGACTTCAACCTATAAGTCCTCCTTTGGATAGCATCCAAAACTATCCCA
>VHZZ01004318.1:12452-22966 GCA_009801015.1 Silene noctiflora | reverse complement strand
AGGCGTGAAACTTGGGCCCAATTCCTAAGGTAATGCATCGACATAAAACTTCCAAGTCACCCATTATCAATAAGATCACATAATTACAGAATTGTTTAGTCTACTAGTATACGACCATACAACAGAACTAAACGAAGGACATAACAATAAAATCTCATCCAGGACCAGCCCCAGCAAACTACGATCCTGCTTCTTCTGTTTCAACGCTTCAATGGCGTACAAACAGTCACTCTCTACGACGATCTGCGAATGCCCTTTGAGACGAGCAGCCTTTACTCCTTCCATCACCGCTACCGCTTCAGCTAACTGAGGCTCCCACACCTGCTCCTGCACAATAGAGAGTCCCCACAACACCCCTCCACCTTCCGCCCTACACACAACTCCAATGCCCACTCCGACCCCTTCCTTCGACCCTGCATCCACATTTATTTTCACAAACCCCGTTGGGGTCCCCCCGCCATCCTCCTGCTTCCCCCTATTCCTCCGCACCTCTGCCTCTCCCTCTACTGCTTCTGCCACTCCCCTCTGTCTCGCACTCTCTCATTTCTTCCAACACATCATGACATCTTTGGGCCACCCTGCTCGAATTAGTCTCTCTGCCCTCAAACACCGCTTTATTACGCTGCTCCCAGACCGCCCAGCATCCCACCATAAGCTTCGCCTTTTCCACATCACTTAGCACCCTCCACAAACTCTCCACCCAATCCCTCACTCTCCCTCCAACCACGTCTTCCCCCACCTCCATCCCGAGCTCCTCCCACACCCTTTGAGCCACCCAGCATTTATAAATTATATGAAGACTAGACTCAAAACAGGAATGACAAAAAGGACAAAGCGAAGGCTCACCTCGAACTTGAATCGCAAAGTTTTCTCCTGTAGGTAAAGCTTCATTGCATAGTTGCCAGAAGAAAAACTTTATTCGGGGCCAAACCGGAACTTTCTAGAGAATATTCCACAACCATTTTTCCTTATCCCAATTCGACATGTCTCCACCATCCCCAAGTCTACTATCCTCAGCTATAAGACGGTATGCTGACTTAACCGAGTAGTGCCCATCTCGCGCATCCTCCCAGTACCACTCATCATTCGACTTATGCTCACATAGTCGTATCCTGGCTACTCTTTCCCTTTCAAACGGAAGGAACAACTCATCCAGTTTCGCGTGATTCCATCCCCCACTCTCTTGGCACAGTAACTCCGCAACACTGAGACTTTCGTACCCCGGCACCCTCGGAGATATAACTCTTCCCGTTTGAGTGCCTGGGATCTAAGCATCCTTCCACACCCACGTACTAGCTCCATCACCAATCCGCCGTCTCAAGCTCCTATTAAGAACCCATCTAGCCTCGAGAATGCCCCTCCAAGTGTAGCTAGGATTATGACCCAACCGTGCATCCATGAAACCTCCATTGGGAAAGTATTTCGCCTTCATCATTTGGGCCCACAAGGTCTCCGGTTTCGTTAGGAGACGCCATCCCTGCTTAGCAAGTAAGGCTAAATTGAAAAGATGAAAGTCACGAAACCCCATTCCCCCCATTCCCTTCGGCTGGCTGAGCTTCCGCCAAGCAACCCACGATATTCCACGTTTCCCTTCCTCATGGCTCCACCAAAACCTCGACACCAACCGTCGCAGATCGTCACAGAAACTCGTAGGAATTTTAAAAACACTCATCATATAGGTAGGGAGTGAATTGGCAACCGCCTTTAATAGAACCTCCTTACCCGCTCTAGACAACAACTTCCCACGCCAACCTTGGAGTCTTTTAGTGAGCTTATCACGGATGATATCAGTTAGTGCCTTCTTCGATCTCCCCACAACCGTAGGAAGCCCTAGCTACTTGGCTTGCTCCTCTACTTCAACAATGCCCAATCTAGTCGCCAGATTACTCCTTTTAGTGCGCGCAATCCCCTTGCTAAACGAGACAGTGGTTTTGTCGAGATTCACAAGCTGCCCAGATCCCCCTTCATACAGTCGTATTATCTCCCTGATTGTATCAGCTTCATTATCCGTAGCTTTCGCAAAGAAGATGCTATCATCTGCGAATAGGAGATGGGACACCACCGGGGCTCCAACCGAAATCCGGATACCGTGAAGAGAGCCATTCTCAATCGCCCTTTTCATAAGATTAGAGAGGACCTCCGCGCAAAGAATAAACAGATAGGGTGACAGCGGATCCCCTTGTCTCAGGCCCCGCGTCGGTCTAAACTCCCGAGAAGGAGTTCCATTAACAAGAACCGCAAACGACACCGTAGAGACACAATCCATAACTCTATTTATCCAGCCTCGATCAAATCCCATCGTACTAAGCACCCTAGCCAAGAACTGCCACTCAATCCTATCATACGCCTTAGCCATATCAAGCTTTATTGCCATGTGACCCTCCACTGCCACTCAATTCTGTAGCTCATGCTCTCGCTCATATGCATGAGTATGGTCCTGGTAGATTTATGTGGTCGGATGAGCTATCTCCGATTGCGAACAATGCTGTTATCTTTGATTTATCGTCAATGAATTAAGCCTTTGGCTTTCCCCTCAAAAAAAAAAAAAAATCACATGATTAAGTCCGGACAGACTCATGGTCATGGAAATCCGATAAGTCGAGACCTGATCATGCTTAAACACTCAAGTTGTATACATAAGCAAGTCTCGAGGGGGCATTTTGTAGACACGTAAAATTTATATACGTGCCACGTCAGAAGTCAAAAGTCAAAATGTTGACTCGTCAAATGAAATGCAAACCTAATATTTAGAATTTGGATGAAATTTAATTAAATTAGTCCATTTTTATTATTTTAACCGAATCAAATTCATTAGAGTGGTAAAACCCGAAAAATGGGTCAAATCCACCTAAATGAGACAAATTGACTTTCCAGCCCAAGCCCATTAAAAACCTAGAGTTTTAGTGTGCATTTCTCTATAAATAGAGAGCTCATGTTCATTTTCAAAAAAAAAAAAAAAAAAAATTAGAGGAGAAAGGTGAAGACTAGAAAAATTCATTCTCTCTACAAATCAAATCCTTCTAAGTTCCATCAAGAAAGAAGATCAAACCATAGTCTCCAAGGATCGACATCGAAGCACTTCAAATCCCGTGTCATCGTCGCCGTCACCAAGGAGTCAAATCTTCAAAGGAGAGCAAGTCCAACGACCCTCCATCAAATCAAACCATCTACGAAGATCAAGTCAAGTGACCCTCCATCAAATCGTTCATCTCTTCAAATCCCGACGTCAAGCACTCGAAATCGTGCCGTCAAAGGTGAAGAAAACAACATCCCATCAAAGGAGAATTAAAGTCATCGCAACCCTCATTCAAACATCGTCATTCAAGTCACATGGAGATCTAATCAGCGGATTAAATTAGGGATTGTACCCAAAATCTTTTAAATTAATAAAAATTTACTTTGTTTCACTTCTTTGTGTTTTCTGTAATTTTTGCATACTTAACACAAATTTGTGTATACAGTTGTTCTTCGAATTTATCCGCCTTTTACTGCCTCCACTAAGTAGGATTAGGTGGTGTTATATAATGGTATCTATCTCTAGTGGCGTATAGCTCAATATTTTACGCAAAGGCCTTCTGCCCTCTCTTATGTTTGTGTGTGTTTACACCAGTTTTAATCCATGTGATTTCTAGGTTGTGTTGAGTGAACGTTTTGTTATTGCTGTATTATTTTGTTATTTGATCATGTGTAGGGTGCTAGAGGTTTTACTTAGGGTTCTTCTTGGATATTGTTTATGTGGAACTTCTTACTACAATTAATCCGTAGACAAGTGTACATTGAGTTGCTAATTAAGCTGGCTTTTGTCGAGTTGCTGGGGAAATTGTTTACATTTTCAGTTGTTAATTAAGCTCGACTTTTTATCAACTTGTTGCTGAAATTGGTTACATTTCGTGTGTAAGCAATGCAACTTTAGTATAGTTTACACGATGTGTTTTCAGTTATTAAATATGTGCTTTTGTAGAACCGTTTGCGTTTTTATTGTTCGTATTTTTAACTGTCTTAAAATATCGTTCAATAATGCATTGACGGATATGAAGCAAAAGACTATTGCTGTCAAGAAACAAACACCAGTCAACGGAAGCAAGTCAGTCAAAGATTATTTCCAAGCAAAAGCAAAATCAACAACTACAAGCATGAATGACGGCGTTCCGGAAAGATATTTGAGTAAGAAAATCTGCGCAACTTTTTTTTTTTTTTTTTTTTTTTTGTCTTTGATTGTAACACCCCCATTTAGCTAAGAGCTTGTACTAGGACTTCCCAGATAATTGAGAGTGTTACCATCTCGGAATAACCGAGGTAGTAGATAGTAAAAGAGAATGAAACGCAGTATAGTCAAAGAGAATGAAACACAGTATTAATTTAAATTATAAAGCTTGTTTACAACATAAATTCTCAAAGTACTGAAACCGCGGAATTAAAATACAACTAGGAGATTTCTAGGTCGGTCCATCCAAGTCCTCACGCCATCCCATGCTCTTATTTGATTCATCGGTTACCTGTCAATTATGCACCCCATTACAGTTCATCACAGGTGTTCAACGAATACACGGTCAACCTCACGGACGAGTAGGATAAATAGTCAACAATCAATAAATATGCAAAAATGTATGTGCATGCAATTGCCATGTCCTTCTACTGAGCTCATAAACCCGAGACGCCCACCCACCAATCCCTGGTCGGGTATACCTCAATAATTGTCGAGAAACCAACTTAACAACTGAGGTTATCCAGAGACAGGTCTACAGAACCAGCTCGGGCCTTTAAATCACCATCACAGATATGCAAACGATATCCAACTGATATCCGAACTGATAGCCATCCTAATATGCATACGCCATGCTCATGAATGCATTATCATATCATAACTTAAATCATAATCCAAATGATAACAAATGCATAAACCATGCTTATGGATGTAGTAACGATTCATAACTCAAACATGCCATTAGCTCATATAATAAAACACCCAACAAAACATAGCATCCAAATGGAACAATCATAAAGGACAACAGATTAATTATTCTACATCGTAATAAGAAAGTCTTGACAAAAATTATCGTATCAGAAATACTCCACTTCAAACTCGTCACCTAAAACAATAATATTATTTTTAACTATATTATTCATATTATTTATTAAAACACTATTTATTATAATTTATTATCTATATTCTTAATGCCCGTAAAACGTGTCGTTATTAAATATCTCGTCTTCAAAAGATATTAATAATATTCATTATTAATGACTTATCCTTCAATTATGAAAATTACGAATTAAGTAATTTATTATTTAAAAATTATGGAATTATGATTAATACGACTTATATTATTATTATTATTACGAATTACGAATTAACGACTCACTTCCCTACAAACTCGTCATACTCGACCCCTTAACATTCACCAACGACAACTATACACCCACAACCAGCCTGCCCCCACCGTGATCATCCACCAGCACCATAGTGGGTCCCCCTCTTGACACCAACCACGCCGTCGACCTTTGTCTGCCACCTCTGTCATCCCCCTCAGCAACTACAATGCGACTCCCTCTTTACCTCTACCACCAACCCCTCATGTTCTCAACCCGATACCAGCCACCTCACAGAATCACACCACCTATGGCCACCACCTTCGTCACCACTGACTCATGGTGGTTCTAGGGGTGGTCACTTCCTCCTCTCGACTCCTCTGTACCGCCACGACTACCACCCCAAAACCGCCAGGTACACACACGCTCCTCCCCCCGTTTTCTATTTTCCGACCACCATCACTACCAACCACTACCTACAGCCACCGTGACAAACTCCCCGAGGTCAACCCAACCACCAAGTTCCAAACCACCATGCCCTGATCAAGTCAAGTCTCAAAAACGGGTTCAATTCCCTTGTTTCGCATCTCTCTTGCCTAAACCACCGTGGTGGCGCATTTTGCCCCCACTGCCACCACCTACCACCAGGGTGGTCGACTCTACTCCTGCAACCACCACCAACCCAGGTCAGATGAACCTTAAACCATGGGTCAAAACCCGACTGGAACACTCCCCCCTTCAACCCGTGTCAGCCTATGTTCCCATTCGAACCACCACCTCCACGTTGGTCGACGCCGGTCATGGGTTGGTCAGGGTGGTATCTACTTAGCCTAGGGTCTGGGTCTGGGTCTGGGTCAGGTCGGTCGAATCAGCCTAGGTCTAGGTTTGGTCGAGTCTAAAGTAGGTAAGCGATAACTAGTATGAAACGATAAAGCGATATAATAAGTCGTACCTTATGGTGATTTCCGTCTCCAAATTCTTAGCTTCCTTTCTCTATTCTCTCTCTAGAATTTTCAGAATTCTGTGTGTGAAGGTATGAGTTGAATCGTGTGGCATATGGTCTTATGAAGCCTTCAAAATGCTTTTAAATGGTTCAATGTATCATGTTGATTTCCATGTGTCGTAAATGATTACAATCAACTCTTGTGAATGGCTACATTTGACCTCGTAATCACTCGGTCTACCTTGCATTTACACGGTTCTTATCCTAATTCCCAACACCGTCACATTATTTTATTATTTAACGTATTCGTTACGTAAAACGTAGTATATATAAAATATAGTTATCTTAGTAATTATCGTTCACGTATCGTAAATATTAAATACCCTATATATATATATATAATTTATGATAATAATATTAATTATTTTATTATTACGAGCCATACAAATACGGGGTATTACAGTCTCCCCCCCTTAAAATGAACTTCGTAGCGAAGTTCGCTCAGGAATACCCATCACAAGCATACCCAAACCACGAAGCTTTGAGGCTATAAGAGATTATGTTACTCCTTTTAGTATACTTTTATTATAACTTAGTTACGAAAAGATTTTAAGAAGCTATATTTAAAGGGACTAAAACATGAAATACTACATTCTACCCTCCTAAGAAGAAAGTTACATCCACATAACTTACTCAAACAAACAACTGGGGATATCTTTCCTTCATCGAAGTCTCGGTTTCCCAGGTGGCTTCCTCAACATTATGATTGGTCCATAGGACCTTTACTAATACTATCTCATCGTTCCTGGTTTTCCTCACTTTTCGGTCGAGGATCTCCTTAGGCATCTCTTCATAGGACATCTGCTTATCGACTTCGATAGTCTCATAATCTAGCACGTGAGTAGGGTCACTCACATACCGCCTCAATTGGGAAACATGGAACACATTGTGGACTTTGGCTAGAGCTGGAGGTAAAGCTAATCGATATGCCACCTCTCCAACTCTATCCAAAATCTCAAATGGCTCAATAAACTTCTGGCTAAGCTTCCCTCTCTTACCAAACCGCATTACTCCCTTCATGGGAGATAGTTTCAACAAGACCTTCTCACCTTTCTCAAAGGTGATATCACTCCTCTTTAGGTCTACATAACTCTTCTGTCTGTCTTGCGCGTCTCTCATCTTTTGGCTTCACCTGTTCTACCATCTCGTGGATCATCTCAGGGCCTAATACTACCACATCAGCCCTATCGTCCTAGCAAACAGGACTCCGACACTTTCTCCCATATAACGCTTCAAAGGGTGCTACACCAATGCTGGAGTGATAGCTATTGTTGTATGAAAACTCTATCAAATCCAACTTGTCTTTCCAAGATCCCCCGAATTCCAACACACAAGCTTGTATCATGTCTTCCAGTGTCTGGATGGTTCTCTCTTTGTCTGACCGTCGGTAGCTAGATGGAAAGATGTACTCATCTTCAATTTTGTCCCCATCAGAGACTGCAACTCCTACTAAAACTTAGAGATAAATCTGGAGTCTCGATCTAACACAATGTCCTTAGGCACTCCATGCAGCTTCACCACATTTTTGATGTATGCCCTAGCTAGCTCAGCCTTGCTCCAGGTGTCTTTCATAGGAATGAAATGGGCCRACTTGGTCAGCGTGTCAACAATAACCCAGATCATGTTATTACCCCTCTAAGTCCTGGGTAACTTCACGATGAAATCCATCGATATGCTCTCCCACTTCTATTCTGGCACGTCTAACGGCCGAACTTTCCTTTGCGGTCTCTTATGCTCACCTTTCACCCTCTGGCATACCAAGCATCGGGACACAAACTCCGCCTCTTCCTTCTTCATTTTTGGCCACCAGAGCGTCTTCTTCAAATCATGGTACAACTTATCCCCCCCGGGATGGACAAAATAAGGTGTAGAATGGGCTTCCGTAAGTATCTTCCTCTTTAGTTCTTCATTCTCAGGTACACACCATCTCCCAGCAAATCTCAGATTATCATCAGTGTAAATCTCGAACTTGGAATAAGGTTTGGTGTCACTGGCCTTACCCACTGATTTACGTCATCTCAAAATTCTTGGGTCCTCCTTTTGCTTTTCTCGGATCTCCTCATATAGCTCGGGCTCAATCGTCCAATCTCTAAAAGACTCACCCTTCCTAATTACAGCAATACCCATGTCCCCCAGCTCACTATACAACCTTACCATAGACTTGGCAGTACACAGAGTGTAAATGGATTTCCTACTCAATGCATCTGCCACCACATTGGCTTTAACTTCCTTGTAGATAATCTCCATATCGTAATCCCCAATTAACTCGATCCACCTCATTTTCCTCATATTAAGCTCTCTCTAGGTATAGATGTACTTCAAACTTTAATGGTCGGAAAACACCTTAAATGTAGCTCCATAGAGGTAATGGCGCCACAATTTAAGTGCGAATACCACTGCTCCTAGTTCCAGATCATGGGTCGGGTAGTTCTCCTCATAGGGTTTCAGTTGTCGCAAAGCATACGCGATCACCTTGCCATTTTGCATCAAAACACATCCCAGACCATTTTTGGAAGCATCGGTGAACATTTCGAAGTTCTCGCTAGCTTTAGGTAAGGAAAGAATATGAGTTGTAGTTAAGAGCTCCTTCAATGTCAGGAAAGCCTTCTCACAACTCTCATCCCACTTGAACCTGCTCGCCTTAATCATCAGAGAACTTAAGGGCTTAGCTATTTTGGAGAAATCCTTAACAAACCTTCGGTAATAGCCTGCTAACCCCAAGAAACTTCGAATAACCCCAAGACAGCTGATGCATTAGTTAACCCAAATGGCATGACAATAAATTCGTAGTGTCCATACCTGGTCTTGAATGCAGTCTTGGGAATATCCTCATCATTAATCCTCAATTGGTTGTATCCCGATCTCAAATCAATCTTGGAAAAGACTCCCGATCCACTCAGCTGGTCAAACAGATCGTCGATTCGGGGTAAAAGATATCTATTCTTGATGGTTTCATTGTTCAACTCTCTTTAGTCTATGCACAGTCTTTTACTCCCATCCTTTTTCTTTACAAACAACACGAGAGCTCCCCAATGTGACACACTCGGCCTCACATAACCCTTTTCCAGGAGCTCTCTCAATTGCTTCTTGAGCTCTACCATCTCCTTCGGTCCCATATGGTATGGTGCATTAGAAATTGGCCCAGTCCCCGGATTTAGGTCGATATTAAAATCTAAGTCTCACTTCGGTGGAAACCCAGGAATTTCATCTGGAAATACTTTTTGGAATTCTCTCACAACCTCGACGTCGCAGGCTTGGGGTGTGTCCTCTCAGGTATCCCACATATGACATAGGATTAGCTCATCCCTCTTCTTCAAGCAGGTCTTAAGGGTGTTTACAGTGATAAGTTTTAGTTTTGGTTTCACCACAAATCCCTTATATGACACTCTCACTCCCTTGGGTMCSCKTAAGKTAACTTTCTTTTRGTGAYAATCGATAAAGGCCTTGTATTTCCCTAACCAATCCATCCCYAAAATCACCTCAAATCCCCCCAGYGGAAACTCGATAAGGTCTGACWCAAAGTTCACCTCACCCACCTTGATAACCACATCCTTATAGACTCTACCATAAGGTATGGACTCTCCAGACGGTATGGTCACAGAGTCATCAATTGGGTCAAACACTTCTAAACCTAAGGTTTTTGCATGATCGGTGGAAATAAGGGAATGCGATGCCTCGGAGTCAAACAGAACAAAAATAGGTTTAGAGTGTACAAGAAATGTACCCGTGACCACATGGGCATCCTTCTCAGCTGCTTCTTTTCCCAACGCGAACAACCTCCCGCTGTTCTTTTCTCCACTCCGGCTGGCTGTGGTTGCACCGCTCTACTGACTGGACTCGTCGAGTCTCTTTTGGAAATTTTTATAGCTTTGGCCATGGCTCTGGTTTCTTTGGAATCGGTTCTGGTTCGGAATTTTTTGTAGCCCCTTTGATTGCTATTTGCTCCCAATCTCGAACTCCCTCCATAACTTGGAACAGGCATTCGGTAACCTCCACTCTGGTTTCTTCGGAAGTTGCTCCTTTCCTGATTTCCCAAGTTCACTGATAGGCGGTCGCACACCTATGCAAAAATACCCTAGCGGTACAACACAATAAATGTAGTATGTAGGGGTCGAATCCACGGGAGGCGGTGAGTGGGTTTCTAGGTCTCAATACTTTCCTAAGGTTGTCACGTTTTTGTTTGTTGAGTGGGTTAAAAAGC
>VHZZ01004317.1:93051-110633 GCA_009801015.1 Silene noctiflora | reverse complement strand
AGACTGTAATACTACGGTTTTCCCTGCCTTTGGTGACTCGACCGAGTAGGGCTTACTCTGTCGAGTAAGTTTGTGTCGTTTTAAGTCAGAGTCTGGAAGTGTGGCACTCGATCGAGTAGCTGGGTCACTCGATCGAGTAAGTGTCACTTGATCGAGTAACCTACTTACTCAATCGAGTAAGTTGCGTTTTGGGCTGATTTAATTAAGTTTTGGAAATAACGCGAGTTAACCTTATAATCGTCGTCACTGTTCATTTCCTTCATAATTCTTAAAACTTCCACAAGAAACCTCTCAAATCGTTATCTCGCGCTATTCGCAAACCCGGAGCTTGAGTCAGTAATTTTCCGTGTCGGTCGCATCTTTGTGTTCCTTGTCTCGAGGGTAAGTTCTTGGTATTGTTTTTATGCGTTTCCGTTATTGTTGTTTAAACCCTAATTTGGGGGTTAGGGTAATTGATTGGGGATTGTTAGTATGGATTGTGATATATGATTGTTGTGGTTGTTAGGAAGTGGATTCGTAGAGGATCGTTTCGGGTTGCTTGTGTTCCAGATAGTTGTTTAAACAGTTCTGTTTTGGGTTTTGAGACAATGTAATCATTTAAATATGTTCTAAGATGTTTCGTTATTGTCTTTTGTATATCATTGCCTCGGGAAACCGAGATGGTAGCATCTCCATACCTAAGGTGGCCTTGTAAAGCACTTTGGTGTATGGGGGTGTTACACACATATTATGATGATAGGCGGTCGCACACCTAATCAAAGATAAATACCCTAGTAACAAATGAATGTAGTGGGATCGAACACAAGGAGACAGGAGTTGCTAAATAAGCTGTTATGGAGAAAATTCTATCTAGGTCGGTTTGATTTGGTCGATTGGTTTGATTGGTAAAAACTTGTAAATAAAATGATGAAAACAATAATGGTAAAGGAGTCTAGGAGGTTTTGGGTCACACATGCATGACAAAATGATTCATATTAAATTAGAAATGCATAATAAGGATAAATGTCTAGGCCTATAGACAATCACCTCTCGATATTATTGTCAAGCCTTAGATCGGGTTCTAACGAACTCTCGCTATGGTTAGATCGGTTTACTACAACATGCTTAGTCTAATACATATCCGTGCCTCTCGACTTATAGAATGCATGAACACATTTAACCAAAGTTTGTGATCAATAAACTAAGATTAACATTACAAGGCAAACATGTGTAGAAACATTTATGCAATATACATACTAATTTAATATGGTAAAATGATTACTAATGCATGACCCCTCCTATTTCCTAGACAAACAAACTATTCTTGCATAATGAAAACTAAACTAATGAGAAATGATATAATAAACATGATGATAATGGAACGAAATAAGTACTAGAAATAGAATTATCTTAACAGTAGAAATGGAACTTGGAAATGAAGAACAAGGTAGTAAATGGAAATAACTTGAAATGTAACTTGTATATAACTTGAAATGCTTAAAAGAAATGTTTGTAATAACTAAAGAAAACTAAACTATTCTAATCTACTCTAATTAATTCTAAACTAATCTAATGATTAAAAACTAGAAAGAAAAATGAAGTAAAAGGTGTAGAGAGATGTAATGTGTAGAATAAAAGTGATCCTAGAGGTCGGGACTAAGGCCTCCTTATATAGTAATTCTAAAACGAAACGTAAGGAACAAAAAAAGCATCCAAGGCAAGCCATCCCCGATCGGGGTCGTGGGATTCTTCGTTTCTGGACTTTATTGCTCCATTTAATGCTCTTGGAATCCTATGTTTTGCTTTGAAGTGCCTTTAAGCATCCACTTATTGCATTTTTGAGGAATCTTTTTGGAATTTCATGCTTGTGACTCCTTATGATTAATTGGACTTCCTCTTTAGGCTTCATTTCTCAATTGTTTACATTTGCCATTTGTTGGTGGATGATTTGCATTTGGGCCATTTACTTCCACATTTCTTCATCAATCCACTTTGTTTTGCTTGCATGATCCATCTTAGCTTCCACTTAGCCTCGTGAACTCGATACTTGCTTATTTGACGGGAAATAGCTACTAAAAGCTACATTTCCTACAAAACATACTAAACACGAGCAATATATCTAGAACACGGAATTAACTCAATAAAACACTATAATTAGTGCAAATAACAAGTAAAACCGAGCTAATTATGGGGTGAAATCATATAAATAAATATTAGACACATCATATGACTACCCCTTTTTTTTTTACCCTTTAACTAGCCGGTATATGTAAATTAATGGATACAAGGTGGTTAGGATATTACGTTTTCGAACAATTTGAAGGGATTAGAAAATTAGTCCATCTTAAAAATAAGTGGGACTAACAAACCATTTTCTTAAATTTAGATAGGTTGAGGCCACTAATTTAAAAACTTAATAGAAGCCGGAGCCCATATAAAATACGAAGCCCACAATAGATGAGCTCGAAAAATGAGGGATATAAGGATTTATTTAATGAGGGATTGGCGTAGTTGTTCAACTCGAGTGTCGAATGTTGATAGATACAGCCTAGAGGGAAAAGAAAGCATCAGCAGATGATCTGTATTTTGAATTCAAAGAAATACTGTTAAAATTAAAGGAAAATGATAAAGGCAGTGATAGTGATGAACACGGAAGGCAAGCCTCGCCTTACTAAATTCTATGATTTTCAGGTTTCTTTCTTTCTTTATTCTATTCTATTCACCACCAATTTTAATTTATAATCAATAAATCTGATTTGATTTATAATTGATTACACCAAGCCTCCGGAGAAGCAGCAGGACCTGATTCGCACTGTCTATTCAGGTATTCCACTTCTTATTCTTACTTTATTGAAATTTGAAATTCCTACGAATCCATGATTTTACATTTTTATGTGAATTGTCAACACTGAACTGAATTCACACTCTTGGCAGGGAGGAATTCGAATTCATAACAAACCGCCAATTAACCATTAATTAATGTCGTTTTCTCTTAAAAACATAACTTGTACACGGAATTTTAAGTTGTGCTCACACTGTGATGTTAGAGTGTTAGTATAGGATGGATTATCTTAGAAAGTGGGTGAATTTAGAAGATTGTTTTCAACAAATTAAGCTATAGGACCTTTCTATAGCATACGACGGACCTAAAGGGTATGTTTGGATAGTAAAAAAGTGGAGGGAAAGGGAGGGGAGGGGAGGGGGGTGGAGGGAAGAGAAAGGGAGGGAAGGGAAGGGAAGGGGAGGGGGAATGAGGTGTGGATGTTTGGATCCAATTTCCCTCCAAATCTTTCTTATTGTGGAGAGATTTTTTGCCTTAGAGAAGGGAAAATACCTCCCCCTCCATTTCCTTCCACCCTTATTTGCTATCCAACAAGGGATTTTAAATCACCTATTCTCCCTCCCTTTCCTTTCCCTCCAAATCCCTCAATACAAACATACCCAAAAGCTAGTAGCCCAAAGGAAAAAAAAGATGAATTTATTTGATTACTTGAAATCCTCCAATGATGACACAAGTATTTAAGTTGAAGCTTCTCAAGTTATATATGTTTTTATCAAGTTTAAAGGCCTTATTTGGATATTAAAAATGGAAGAGAAAGGAAAGGGAGGTGGAGGAGGGGAGGGAAAGGGAGGGGAGGGAAAGGGAGGGAGGATGAATGCCGAGAGTTTTCCCTCCAAATCTTTCCTTTGTTGGAGGGGAAACTATAAGCTTTAGAGGAGGGAAATGGAGGAATCCATTTTCCCTCCTCTCCAAATCCCTTCAATCCAAATTGTTAACCAAACAAGGGAAATTGTCTCCCTCCTAATCCCTTCCCTCCCCTTCCCTCTATCCAAACAAAGGGAAAAGGTTAGTATTAAATACTATCTATGTCTCCTTAAGGTTTATATCCTCTCGGGCACAAGATCTAAGGAAGGTAAGAATGTCTTGAGGAACATGCAACCTGAAAGGGAACCTTATTGTGAGACAGCGGAGTAAATGAAAGTGTTTTTGTTTATTTTATTCTCTATTGGGCCATCCTATGGTATGAGATCCCTATAGGGAGTTGTAGTTTTATGTTTTATCTATTATCATGATGTAATAGGTGTTTTTTTTAATGAGTCTCCAATTTTGAACCATGTCCAAACATTGGAGTGAAATGTAGAATGTCCATTTTCTTATCAAGTTTAGTGTGTCATCTTGGCATACTATGTCAAAAATCACAATAAATATCTGCCAGAAAGTTTTCTTATCATGCATCTTCAAATAGCAATAACTAGTTTTCATGCCCGTGTGTTGCACGGATACTAAAATAAGTTGCAATTATAGTGTACTATACTACTTATTTTAGTTGTAAAACACTAATCGTGCATCTAATGTTTGATATACTATTCTTTTAGATTTCCGTCAGTTACTAACTTAACGTCATGTCTAAATTGAGAATTAGTTGAGAACAAATATATGTCTTGATCGCCAAGACCTTGTTGAATTAGTAAATGGGAGCCTTGTTTAGTTAGCAAATGAGGTGTTAGAGAAATAGTGAAGGAATGAAGGGTTCCAAATAGTACACTCGAAACGTTATAATGTAGTTAGGTGTAATATAATCATTTTCATCATGAAAAAAATAACTCAACTAAAAGTTAATGATATAATATTGACAGGACATATACTCCCTTCATTCTTATCCAATGTTCTCACATTCCATTTTCGTACAATCTAATCCAATGTTTTCCTTCCATACTTGGTAAAATAGTTGACATAATTACCCTCTTCTATTTTTGTATTTACAGTGATATCATTGCAACTAAAACTTCACATTATGACATCTTTTTATACACACCCTTAAGTATTTTCAAGAATTCCGCCACAAAAAACACTATAAAGTCATTCCACATTAAAATTTATGCCTCGACCCAAGAGAGCATTCGATTGGATCGAAGAGAGTATAATATTTGATTATTTAGTTGTGTGTCTAACAAAGAAACAAAATTGAGTTTATACACGTGATATTTTAAAGGTTTTTAGCCTATATTTATATTATTTGACGATTCTTATTTTCATATAATACATTTTTCAAATAAAATTTATCTGTTTACCTTCTCCAACCAATACCTCACGTTACCCACATGTTTCCATATTTAACCCTTTCCACCCGATTAACCAACCAAACCCATCAGAATCAACCCTAACCATATCCCTATCCCAGCCCCACATATGAATATATTTTTCTACCTCCTAAATCACACTCGTAAACGTCGAAGAGTAATTTTACCCGTCGAGTACCCTTCTCACCCACCTAACCAACTTAACCATCAAAATCAATTCTAAAATGTATCCTGAAACCAGCCTACTGACACATTTACTTGTACTATTCAAATCACACTCTCCAACGTCGGAGAGTAACCCTACCCCCAAGACACTTACCTCCTCCCTCAAGACCTATCTACCCCAACCCAAAAAAAAAAAAAAATTAAAAAAAAAAATAGACACGTCCAATATAAAATCAACCCTCACCCTATAATAATAAAAATCTATTTTTAGAGCATCTGTGCCTCTGTCTTGAAGTAAAATTTATCTACTTATTTTCTCGGTTGTTTTAATCATAGCCTATAAATACATACCTTTTTTCCACACCATTTAGGTGTTCATCGTACCCTTCTCACACAACTAACCAACTTGACCAACAGCGTATCCTTGAACAACCCTAACCTATATACATTTTCTTGTACAACTCAAATAACATTCTTAAATGTCGGAGAGTAACCCTATTCCCAAGACACTTACCTCCTCCCTCGAGACCTATCTACCTCCATCCCTAAAAAAACTAAATCGACACATCCACTGTAAAATCAACCCCTACCCTATAAGACAATGTTCCACTGTAAAGATTAAGTTGAAAATATGGAGGAAAAAAAGGAATACAGACTATAATAAACTATAATCTAATACTATGATTAAAAATAATTTTGATCTTTTTACGGCTTACTCTATTCGTCTTGGAAACGCCTTTCATTTGTCATTACTTTGTTGTTTATGAAATACCTTCTAATACGCACTAACATTTCATTTCATTTCATCAACACAATTATTCCGCTTGACTCACCTACATCGTTGTGTTCTTTATTATTTATATTTATATTTATATCCCTTAAATAAAAAATTTGACAACCCATCTAATCAAAATCATGAACTGTATCCCTGAACAACCCCTGAGCTTTGCTTGTACTACTCAAATTGCACTCTTAAACGTCGGAGAGTAACCTTACCCCTTAAGACACTTACCTCCTCCCTTAAAACCTATCTACCCCCATCCCCGTAAAAAATACGCCACTCTATAAAACAATGTCCCATCTATAAAAAATAAGATGAAATATTCAGGAAAAAATATTTTGTTGTTTATGAAATACCTCTCAATACCCATTTAAAATACATGTCATCCACACAATTGTTTCAATTGACCTATCTACTTTATCATTGTGGTCTTTAATATATATATTTATACTCCTTAAATCGAAATTTGACATTTTTTGGATTATCTTTTATAATATATTTGACATTTATCTTATTTTCTTTTTTACTTAATTAAAGAAATTATCTCATTTGCTTCGCATTTTTAAGTACGAAAGTGTAGAATGTTAAATACTTAAATACTTTCATTTATTAAGACGGAGGTATTCGTTTTAAGTTTAAGAAGGTCAACTAATGTGAAAAAGATAAAAACATAATGCATAAGTAAAAGTAACAGATTTGTCTTATATCCCAAGGTCGGACGATTTTTGACCACTTTAATGTTAAGACGAAGACAAACTGAGTTAGTTCTTTCTTCCGCTTTCCCATTTTCATTTTTAATAGAAACGTTGAATAAAGTTAATAACCTTAAATAGTAAGTATATATAAATATCAAAGAATAATGTTCTAAGTCTAATAGGAAAATTGTAAATAATCAATTATTTTCTAACTCATTTCCCATTTTCATTTTTAATGGAAGCATTGAGTTAAATTTAATAACCTTAAATAGTAAGTTTACAAATCCTAAAGATAATAATGTCCTAAATAAAATAGGAAAATTGTAAATAATCAATTATTTTCTAATTCTATTAGAAAAATTGTTTATTTATTATTTTCTTATTTCTAATTCTAATAGGAAAATTATAAATAAATTATTATTTATAAATATAGTGTTTTGTAAAAGTTGGAAACTACGATGTGCTTAGAAAAAAGCCTCTTTTAGTTATATATATTGATTGATTCTGAATATACTGGTGTGTATTTGTAGTGTTATGTAGCCGTCCGGAGAATGTCAGCAATTTTGTGGACGTGGCTTCTATTTTTGGTCCGGTCTGTATCCTTTCTTCTTTTTAGCTGTTCCTATCATACTTTTTGGCCTGTCTTAATTCGCTAAATGGTCAAGTGGGGGAATGATAATGAGTTAATCTGTGAGTAATTCACTTAGGATGTTGTAAGTGGACTACTAAAATATATTGTTTCTTTCTTTTATTCATGTGGCGGCAAATTTGTAGTTCGCTTTATAATGAGAGCAGTAATGAGAAATCAATTATTAATGCCACTCACTTGGTTGACCTTTAGATTAAGGACCCCCATCCCTTTGGGGTTATGCAAATATGATTAACACACACATCTTATAATTAAAATCAGGGTTACCGGAATAGCTTGGGTACCCTATGAATCGCGAATCGTTAAAGAGCGAATTCTATCATGTCGCTTAACAAAAGTACACATAAAACACATTCTGTAAGAGCGAATTGTGAATTGGCATGGGCGTATTCATAGCGAATCTCGTAACCATGATTAAAATGATCCTATCCATTGATCTTTCTACTTGGATTTTTTCTTTTATTGTACTCCTGATTTTTTTTCATGTGGTCATTATAGTTTTGATCCCATTTATTTGATTGCACACTCTGTTCACATTTTCATGTCATGCTCTTTAAGTCCATATATGTACATGTCTAACTGCATGTAAGGAATGACTATGACCCGTGAGTCATCGATTTATGAAGTCAACAGAAAACCTGTAGGGACTGATTGTCCAAAGGCATAAATCTTATGCTTTGCTGGGGAAAAAAAAGAATAAAAGCTCGAAGAATAAAGGAAAAAAGACTGTTCTTTTACTTGTGTTTGAACTATATCAGTGTGCTGTCGTTTTGTCTTAATTGTCGGCGTATGTTAATATGTATCAAATTCACTTGGAATGCTATTGTTTGCTCCTTTATTGTTATAACTTATAAGGATGCAAGAGTTCTGTAATGCAAAACTTGCAATAGCATAAGATTTCACTTATGTCTGGCTATACTTGAATCTTTAGCAAACCCTTTTCTGTATTCAAGTATCTCCAACTATGAAATATAATTTTGTCATGTTGGAATCAATAACACCTGCTGATGGCTTGGTGCTATTTACAGTACGCTATCTATATTTCAGTCTCTTAATGCTTGTGTGTTTGCTGTATGTTATGCTTGGCATTGTAGTAAGACAATTAGCTGTTTCACCAAAGAAATAATAGTGAGGTCGTATCATCTCGTATTTTAGTAATCTGGCAATATACATGTGGACGTGGCATTGTAGGCTTGCATTCTAAAGATCCCTAATACCGCTTTTGGCTAGAAATTGTAGATGGGTTTATATCTGTGGCAATAATTTTGTTACATTAGTAACTAATCCCATTGCCAACTTAATTTTTAAACTGTTATTTTTGCTGATATATTATGCAACTGTTTTGATGCCTCTTGATGTTGGAAGGAAAGTTCTCTGTGAACAGCTTATCTAAACATTACTGAATCTTGCCGTTTACTTTACTGAGGGTTTTCTCAAACGCTTCCAAAATTGGCAGTATTGTTCAAAATATTTCTTTTTTCTTTTTTTATAAAATGGGAGTAATTTGTTATGAAACAATTGTACTCTAATCTGGAACCTAAATGATATTCTGTTTTGTGCAGGATTCACGGCTTGTATACAAGCATTACGCAACCCTTTACTTTGTATTTGTGTATGACAGTGCTGAAAATGAGCTAGCCATGCTAGATTTGATACAAGGTGTGTACTGAAGGAATTCCTTTATAGAAGACTGACAGAAGTTCTTGCATTTGAGCCATTGATTCCCCTTTTGTTAGTCGTGACATCCCTTGTACTGCAGACAGTTGTGGAAATTTGGAGTCCCCAGTCTGCACCGAGTTATACTCTTTGTTTGATTGGAGGGATTTGGTGGCAGAGGGATGGGAGGGAAAGAGTGGGGAACAATTGCCTTGTTTGTTTAACATTGAGCTTTTCCTTTTGTTTTGGAATTTGAAGTTGAAGCATTACCAGATCAAGAGTAAGACTTAGTCGAGGGAAGTTGAGTTCGAGGGTTTATGAGGGGTGACGGAAATGGAAGATCTATTTTCTCTTCCACAAGCCTAGTTAAAATTTCTCCAACATATGAAAGATTTGGTGGGAAAACTTCCATGCTCCATATCTCCTACCCTCCTCCCTTCATTTCATTTTTCCCTTCCCTATATCCTCCTTTCCTGCCCTTCCCTCCTCTTTTGTTTCCAAAGGATTAATGTGTTGCTCTGTATCTATTAAAGAGAGTGGAGTGATTGAAAATGCCTTAGTCTTGTGGTGTTATAGACACAAACGTCCTTTCGTTTCATTATTATTCTTGATTCTGGCTCTTTGTTGCTCTCAGTTTTTGTAGAAACATTGGACAAATGCTTTAAGAACGTTTGCGAGCTTGATGTCGTATTTAATTACAGCAAGGTAATTCTAACTAAACATAAATTGCATTTTACCTAAAAATGTCTTAGATATCTTTGCACTTGGCCATTTAAAGGCAATAAGCCAATAGGCTATCTCAATAGCCGCTACCCTGACAATGACGCGGAAGTTTGCTCGCCACATAATCTTACTCATGAAATACCCTGTGTATTTTGGGACTTTATAAATGGTGTATATATTAGGTGCCGATTACTATCTTTGCTGGGAAGCTCAATGTGAATCTCTGCAAAATTGAAGCAAGATCGATCGAGTGTCTCTGTTGATGAGGATTCATGTGCTGTCAACGATATGATGTTGTTTTTATGTTTGTGTTGCAATGTTCATGTCCTGTCCTTTAAACATAGAGCACCTTTTATATATTGTGATTGGTAAACACTTACTGATGTCTTTCAATTTTGCAGCTTCATACTATCCTCGATGAAATTGTTTTTGGAGGCCAGGTACTGGAAACTAACTCTGCGGAAATCATCAGGATTGTTGAAGAAATTTCAAAGTAAGCTCCGTCATGTCCTTTTGTCGCTACTTCCCTGCCTTAAAGTAAAAAGAGGGAATTGGGATTTTGCTATAAATCTTGGTTTAAGTCTTGATCTTGGAATCGGTGATCATGACCGAATCTTGGCGTTTTTTATCATAAATGCGGGGCATATCGCTTCAAAATGCAGCTACGTGAACCTTCGAAACCTTGATAACTGAATTCGGTGTCGCAACCCACGTAATGCAATTGATAGGGTAACAGGATGCAAATAAATGTGGAGGTGCAAACTTATAATAACTGATCTGCTCTGATGCACAGGTTAGAAACAGCTTCCGCTACCATCAGTCTTGTCCCGAAATCTGTTTCTAGTCGGTGGAGATGAAATAGTGGGTATAAAGCATGGAGTGGACCGTTTCACTAATGGGAGTATTCCTCCTCGGATATAAGGGTGTATATCGAGCATATTCAAGTCTTGTATTTTATGGGCGTTGTTGGTACAAATCTAAAACTATCGTGCTGGTGCTCATAGCATTTTTTTTCTTTGGCCAAGTGGTGCTTGTAGCATTGCAAGTGTTTTTGTTGCACTTGTTACAATTATCTGTTCAGGATGCTGACTCAGACCAAATTTATTATCTGACAATGCAAGAGATAACACAATTTGCATGCTAGTCAAATTATTGCTCTTCAAATCTTCAACGGAATCTATATTTTCTCCGGCTGCCATACGCTTGCTACCAAGTACTAACATGACTTGAGGAATCTCGCTGAATCAAGTGAGAAGAATTTTTCCATCAATGTCGATTTTCCTTCAAATCACGAAGAAGTGTAAGTGCAGCATTTCGACCAGGTGCACCTGTAACTCCACCACCTGGACGAGCTCCACTTCCGCACAAATAAAGGCCTTTAGCTGGTGTCCTGTATCCCGACCTGTCCAATGTGGCAATCGCAATATATAAACTACAAACTCAAATATCACGATTAGCTCCGCATTAACTAACGGAGTCATACCATCCTTTAATTGGCCGCATTAAGAATAGTTGATCCAAGCTCAAAGCCCCGTGAAAAATATTGCCTCCTGAAATGTTTTTTAAATGCAACAGAAATGTTCAAAAACCATTTATCCTAAAGTGTGCTGATTCTTGCATTCCTTTGTCAACGGTAACAAAATTGCCTCTTTTTCGTTAAATAAAAGGGATTTACGAAGGGAAATATGGATTATGGAAGCATGAGTTTCTAGACATTAACCATTATTCCTAATCATTTGTTTACCTTTTGTGAGAGGTGCTTTAATCAAAAGTAAACAGATGTTGGGACAAAGGAGTTTTTTGTAGGGAAGACAGTGACATTATTCGGTTTCTATTGAGCAAGTTTGCCTTTGTTTTAGTGATACATGACACAACAGACTGCAAGGTTCAGGGGTGAGTGGTTGATAAATCCGGGAACAACCGGACCCCGTAGATGATAGTCCAACATAGACTCGAATCAGGTGTGATCTAAACCAAAACAGCCTGATTTGAAAATGAACCGAACGACCAGAGACACCCCAAAATGAGTAATTGTCTAGTCTCTTCATATGTACTCGACATGTCAAGATTACCTCATCCTGAAAACCACAGGAGACAGTGGTTACTTTCCAGGAGTAAAGATACCTGTGAGACCAAATTCCCTTTCTAAATCAGGAGGTGTGAGCATGTCATAGCCAATTATTGATGAGCTGAAGCCGGGAGCATATTCATCAATCATGCTGAAGCACTTGCTTGCATAAGCTTCCTACAACACCATCATTCTGTAACCTGTCATTAATTAAGATCTAATTTTGTAGCATCTCTATTCATTAAAAAAGTCGGAAACTTACTCTATAAGAAGGATCTTCCCAAGTGCCATCCGACGGACAGTAGGGTGTGTACTGTGTAAACAAGCTAATCACATGTTTCCCTACGGTATTACGAAAACTTTAGCATAATACTGGTGAACATCACCATAAGATCATGTAACGGTGAATTCATTGTTCTATCATAAATAATATATTGAATACAGAAATACTTTGCTCAATAACTAGAGTGAACTTGTGACAATACCGGGAGGAGAGATAGTTTTGTCCAATGAGGAAGGAATCGTCATCTCCATTATAGGTCGTTCTGAAGGCAGCCCATTCCAAGCATCTTGGCATGCCGAGATGATTTCATCCACACTTTTAACAAATTTATTCAAGGAAAAAGGGGTATTACATATCGAACAATGAAAATCAGTACAAAAATAGGTTTCAGGTTGGTATAATGTGTTAAATTACGCCTTCTATTGGGTGGTCAGAGGAGGCCAGGAGGTGCCAAATATGCATAGTAGCACTTGTTTGCCTTACCTTTCAATACCAAAGTGAATTGTGGAGGTATGATGTGCACTGATTTCTGAACTGACCGACTTCAAACACCGGAAATCTGGCAGCGAGTCAACAGCTACATTGATCTTTGTTGACCCCTGCCACAATTATGTCAATGCTATATTCTATTGATCATCTAGCAACAATTTTTCTGTAACTAGATCTAGATAGCATGTATTGAATAATATTCCTACTAAGAAATGTAGCGAGATGATAAAGAAGAAATCATACAGAGCTGTAGTCAGCATTTTGAATCTGATGAGGAAAATCAGGAGGCAGGATGTCGTTAGGCACTAAATCCTGCAAACAGTCGTATATATTAGATGAAAGTGAGCATAATTGATGTTTCTCACTTCATTATAGCCATAACAAAATATAATCTAATCAATTAACTAAACTTTTGCATCGTCCTTACGGTAAAGGTTTTCCAAGGAGTTGCATTTGACAGCACAAATTTAGAATGAATTTGTGTTCCATCAGCAAGTAAAACCTGCCGCAATGGAAGGTTTTCAGAAAATGGACTGAATGTATAATTCAGATTTAGGAAGAAATATAGACTAACCCCGTTTACGATGTCGTTTTCATGGACCATCACTTGTGAGACCTATACAAAAGAACCATCCACACCATATCATTAAGGTTTGAGGAACTTCTCTTGCTCAGACTCCTCATTTTTCCCCAAATACTCATGTCGGTTATCAGTCGCTCAGAAATGAGTACTGAAATCTGTTACATTATATTAGGTCAAAAATGTGTATTTTTTATTGAAAAACTGCACTGCTCGATACTTCTACACAGATCCATGTGAGATACTTTGAAGCCGAACCGAGAAAACTATGTCTATAGTCTCTATACTGCAAGACTGTTTCTTGTAAGAGCAAACAAAAAGAATGAAGAAACAAAGTTTGCTGATACTATTTACCTCAGTGTTTGTCAATATATATGCACCAGCTTCTTGAGCAGCATTACGTAAAGCCATTGATACTGAACCCATCCCACCTTCAACATGCCTAATGATGTACAGTAGCAAATTACTTCTAAGATTTATGACCATCTTAAGGGAGATCACCTGTTTTAATATCTTCTTATTCTGTTTTCTGATGGTTTTTGGTTGTGTTTTACTATTCCTTTTTCTTCCTTATTTTACCATCTTTGATAGTTTCAGATGATGGTATCATCACCTTAGACAGCCTGAAATCATTATTGACTCTGTCATCTATAGCATGTAGGATTAAGGACGTGTTTCACTCGAGTATAGAAGCTCCAAGATGCTGAACGAACTTGTGCATATATTTTTTTTGAACAAATAGACAGCACACTTTCGTGATAGTTTCATGGATAAGTCTTGTATGAGTGATCTTACATATGAGACCAGCCTGAATCCTTATGTACTTCTCATTTAATTCTAGGGTCGTCAATGGGTTGGTCTCGCATGCAAAACTATCTCATATAAATTTTTGTATAGTTTGATTGGGAAATACTTACAACCAAACATTGCGGTCACCATCAGTCTGTCCCATGACATGATGTAGAAGTACATAGCCACTGCCAGGAGTATCAATCCGAGCCTGAACCAGTAAAACCTCAAAAGTGAATGGATTGAACGTCAAAATAATACTCCTAAGCTAAAGAGGTATGTGAACATCTTATGAACTGAAGTGTCATGGCAACATGATTTATCTATTAAGATTGTGTGATTATCAACTAATGCTGAAAAGTATACTTATACCATGCTTCCAATGGTTGCATCACAAGCAAGAGTTCCCTTGAGCACATCTGTCTAAACAACGATAGATATCGTAACTTGAGCTAGAAATGATCAATTAAGTCACGTAATATAGTTTAGGCATTAAATCAGACTCCTACAAATGATCATCACAACTTTAGAAGCTGACCTCAAACCAGTTGTTCAGAACCTTTGATGTAGGGGACAAAACAATATCCATAAATTCCCTGTTTTTACAACATAAATGAAGTTAAAGAAAGATTCTAAATTTTGTTGTCAAAATTGTCGAAACTGGAGATTGTATGTAGATGCTCAAAGCCGTGTAATAAGGGGTTCAAATAGTTTCTCAGAAGCGGGGCCCCAGGTAAAAAGGCCTCAATCATCTGCGAGGTTTATATTTAGCTTCCGAGTGAGTAAGAAGCAACAAAGTAATTTTGGTATGAATTGTGAAATATTTAATGATTCAAGACGCAAGTTCAAATCTTTTACGCGTGCAAGTGCAAACGAAGCAGCAGGAAGAAGTGGTTACATTATATCCTTCTGTCCCAAAGACAACGCGTGCTTGAGAAGGCGACCCCAAACCGAAGACTTGTTAAATTTATCCTTGAGCCAATCATTCAGGGATGATGTCTCTTTTGTTGATTCAGGTGGCACTGAATCCAGAAGGAAATCCATGATTTTGGAGAACTTTTGAAGCTGGTGTTCATATCTGAATTTAGTTTGTAATAAGTTGATTGTGATATTGAATACAGCGTACGTACAGCTCAAGTTTCAAAATAATTACGGAGTAAATAATATAAAGTGATCAGAAATTAAGATTGCAGAGGGAAAATTGCGAGTTAAGTGAAGCACCTTTGATAAGCATGAGCATCACGTTTGGAGAAGTTAGAAATCTCCTGGTAATTTCGATCATCATCCGGCCACAAAAGTAAGTAGCGACCATCAACACAAGGTGTGAAGATTGAAGCTATAGGCTTCAGGAACTTCAAGCCATGCCTCTTCAGGTCTAGCTCCCTTTAACGAAATACACTAGAATCAATACAAGGCCATCTTTATTCATTATGATTCACGACATTTAAAACTTCCAATCAATCCACTACACCTTTTCACTTTGGAGTGACAGATAAACTTCCAATCATTTACCTTCGTATAATTGCAATAAGTCATTGTTATAAAGTGAATGAAGACTACGTTAAGATGATTAAAAAGTAAAATAACCTGATGATAGAAGGGCGGAGGAGGCTCTGAAGGTAGCTACAACGAGAAAACTTAAACAGCCGCACCACCAATGAGATGACGGCGCTCAAGCACAGCAACTGAGAGGCCTGACTTGGCCAAGTATGCAGCTGCAGTCAAGCCATTATGGCCGGCGCCAATGATGACGGCGTCCCATTTCACTTTCAGCAGCTCCTTTCTCATCATAACTCTACTATAATACAAGTGCAATTCTACATATGGAGTTGAACATGAGTGTATGACTGCATGCAACTCACAAGTTAATTGAAATGTAAGTTGTAACTGACGCATTATGGTCCTACTCAATTGTGGGCCATTATTTGTGTGCAGAGATGTAAGTTGTAACTGACGCATCAAAGGAATCTTTATATATAGATGTAACATCGAGTAAAACGTCGGAGTTTGGCAACCCCCTTCAATGGTTAATCCACTCCTTTTTATAGGAACTTTGCATTTTTTTTCCAATGGTTATTGCACTCCTTTTCTTAGAAACCTTAGCGGCTTTTTTTAGTTGAATGATTTTTACCCCAGACCGTCTCATCATAACATTATCCCAAAACCGATTCAAATATTGCGTAGTTATTATAATTTTATGACAAGTTTTAATTAATGAGATGACAAGGGCAATAGTAATGGTTATAGTTTCGTACCAACTTTTTTTAGTGACACATCCATATATGAAACTTCTTATTCAATCACAATAGTAAAACTTTCATATTTCCTATTTGATAAAAGTAAACGCAAAGAATTAATCGGTAAAGGTAGAGTAAACAACACAAAAGTTGGTCAAAATATGATGATTCTATTCAGGAGATGGTGTTATTCTGATACCACAACTAACAAAGATGTTAAACATTCCAAACATCCTATAAGAAGTTAGTTTTGACAACGAAACAGAAAAGACATCTTCCATTCTTCCGGCAAATATCAATCATGAATGGTCTTCCTCTCCTACCAAAATCAGTTTTGACAAAATACAGATCATTCCATTAATGAGTGATATTGCATGAGAAAAGTTCAAGAATTTAACCATTTCTCCCGGATGTCTTCTTTTTTGGCGAAAATTAACCCTTCATAAGAGATTTCTTTGAAATTTTCATAAAATTAGGAGTTTTGGAAAAATAATTACAAGATGTAAGAGTTTTAAAAATGTCTTACTTCTTATTACTCATTAATTAACTCTAAAATTCAGAACTGAAGAACTTATATCCGAGGTTACTATAAAGCTTTTATTAAGAGATTAATCTACATAGTATAAAAGCCAAGTCATTTGGTGAATTCCTATTGACTCTTGATTTTGAGGAAAAAAAAGAGTAAAATTTAGAAGGTGGTCCGCCACTAAAAGAACATGAGTTTTATGTTGATTTAATTTCTTTAAAACAACTTTTACCATCAATACATACATACTCCATACAAAATAATAAATTACAAAAATTTATAATATGAACTATATTTTTTGCTTGAATATAACATAATAAATATAGACATTTATTCTCTAGATCTATAATACAAAAAAACATAAAACAAAAAAAAATTCGAAAAACATTTAAATATTCTGCTTGGTTGATAAAATCAGTTACTGCATTTAACATTTAATATAGAATAAATATGTCGAGATTATATGTTGTTATATATTGCATTGAACATTTAATTATTACGACCCGTGCATTTTCTGCACGGGTTTAAAACTAATTGCATGGCATTTCTCTTCCATCCAAACAATGGTATTAAATATCAGTCGTTGTATGACATGTTGATCGCTACGTGAAGGATTTTCAGTAGGAATCCATCACACATTCAGCTAACAGGAATCATACATCAAAATTCAGATGAATGACCACTTCAAAGAGATAGAAGTGTAAAGAAGATATAAAGAATAATTTGTGAATATGTTTTATTATCAATAAGATGGGTATTTATACAAGAAAGTATTGTAGCTATAACCGAATTAGATCCGGAATAGAATACGACAACTAACACAATTATAACAATTAACAAAGACGGAATTTCCTAGACTCCTAGACTGATGCACACGGCT
>VHZZ01004315.1:6693-19935 GCA_009801015.1 Silene noctiflora | reverse complement strand
GCTCCATACTTAGCAAATTCACATAGGCAGAATGTTGTAAGCCCATAGAACAAAAACTACGAACCAAGCTCATTGAACCATCTCCACTAGTGTTCTCAACCAGCTCATCCATCAACTCCGAATCATTAGCTTGGGTATTAGCTTGGGTCATATCAATATCTTGGTGCAATTGATTCTGTAATTAGGTGAGGGGCCTAATTAGGAGTATAGGGATGTCTTTTGTTCGCATTTTAACCCCTGTTCTCATCCCCTTTGCTCGAAAAACGTGAGTAAGGCGAGAAAACCGTCTCATTCCCGTGACATGAATCGTCTTGCTCGAGTCGTGGGTCCAACTAGGTTGCATTGTAGTCGGAACATGTTGTTGTTAGCGTGTGGGGAAATTGGTGCTTGTAAACGAAGCCATTTTTGTTGGAGTAGGTGTCCTCTACAATAGTGCGTCTACTTACTAAATATCATTAGAGGAATGTGCTCGGTATATAAATTATTATACTCGTCAGCTGATCAACATATATCGGTAACGATCAGCCGATTAGGGTTAGACGTTACTGTCGTATGACAGCGGTGTTCGGCTGATCCCTTTCGGTTACACTTATTGGATGGTGCCCCAACGGGAAAACTAAATATATTTTATATGATACAGTTTAATTAGTCCCTTGAATAATTGACTAAAAGTTAGTCAAGTGAGATTTATATTTGATAGTGAGTTGGGAATTTAGGCTAATCTAACTTATTATTCAATTATATGATAATTGACTAATAAATTTTATTTCTTATATTAAATAATACGATGTTTAGTGACTAAATGTTAATTCACTAAATTAATGAGGTATATATGTATATAGTGTGAGGTTGAGGTAATTAGCTATTTCATTTTACAAGGAGTTTTGAGGTTAACTAGTTGGGTTTTATAAGATCCATTATATATTGATATAATGGTCCAATATTCTCTTAAAGGTTAAGTGTATATTAGTCACTAATTTGTATTATTTAATTATTAAATGATTAAATTAATATTTAATTATATATAGGATAATTAAATATAGGACTTATAAGCATTTGTGGAACAAATGTCAAAAATCAAAATAGACCCACTTTTACCAATTGACCTGTTTACATGGAATGTTATACACTCATTTTTTGGGTAAGGTTTTCTACCTAGAAAGCACATGGCATGTCTCCATACTATTCATGGTTTCTTCACATTTGATTGCCTATAAAATACCCAAAACCTTTGTTATTTGGCGATGATGAAAAATAGACTAAAAATCCCATTTAAAGGGTTTTGGCTGTGGGATGCAAAAGAGAAAAAAAGGGTTATTCTTTATTTTCTTCCTTATTCTTCATTATCTTCATCATATATAATATGATCAAAAGTTGATTAAATCACAAATAAATCTCACACAAAATATTACACATCCTATATAACTATAATAGTAATATTAATAATATTTAAGTGAAGCTTCTTATTATTATCTTGCTCATAAAATAAGAGGTAATTTTGGGGTGACATTTTGGGTGCAATTGGAAGGAGGGCTCCTAATTTAGAACCTACGTGGTTGGAGAGCCATCTCAAGTTAGGAGGATTAGGGGTAAGCAAATTTAGGTCGGACCGAAAAAATGGACCGGACCGGACCATGTGGTCTAGACCAAATCCGGACCGAATTATTTTGGTTCGGTCCTTGGTCCTTATTTTTTCAAGTTTAGGTCTTCGGTCCGGTCCGATCCAAGACCGGTTAATTTAGGTCCGGACCGAATGAACCAAATTTCATATTTTAAAGAGTAATCATTAAAATATGATGAATCAAATTAACATTTTATCTTCCAAAGACATTATAAATTAGTATTGTCAATGATTTTCATAAAAAAAAGTTGTCTAATTATTTAAATGCATTTTATCTAGAGGAATTAAAATGTAATTATCGTATACGAAACAATGAAAAAACTAATTTTAGGTCCATTTCGGTTCAAGACCGGACCGGACCAAATATTTCGGGTTCGGTCCGGTATAAGACCGAAAGTTTTAGGTCCGGTCTTCTATACACTAAATTTTTATTTTCGGTCTTCAGTCCGGTCCAGTTTGGTCCGGTCTTGGAACGATTTTCAGCCCTATAGGATCATCATGCATGGAGTTAGGAGCATCAATTATTGATGATCATTTTTTGCCTTACTAAGAAATAGTCTTTATACTTTTTATTTGCATGCATGTAAGTAGATCACTAAAATACTAAATTATTGTAATTTAGTAACTAATTAGAGAAGTCTAATTAGGGGTCTAGAACTATCAAATATTGCATTTTGTCGTCGTCAGACGGTCTTATAATGACGAAATTTCTGCTTTGTTTGGACTCAAATTGAGTCGTCTGGCTTTGACACGCCTCCTAAACATCGTTTAGGTCCCTTTGAGAGATGATCGAGTCATGTTGCTTTGCTTTGGCCGTAGTTTGAATTTTTAGCCTTTTTGTCCGAATTTGCGCCAGTTTTCGCTCTATTTAGGATTTTTGACTGTCTTTGTTAAGAGGGGCATTTTTGTTGGGCCTTGTGGTCCATGGGTGCTTTTGTGGGTGTCGACTCGTCTTTTGTATAAAATAGCAGAGTCGGGAATATTTGCTTTTGGCAATCCGTTGTTTTGCTTAGGTTGAGCGGGTTCGCCTCATCTTTAGTTATTGTTTGTTTTTTGCAGGTTGTTTTAGTTTTTGGCTTTGCTTATCTTATGCCGTCATAATGCCTAATTTTATGCCGACATTAGGTCTTTTCCTTATTTAAGGTGAGTGTTCTAGGGCCGCGGAGTTTGTTAGTCGCGAGTCTGGGACTCGGGAGGAGGAGGAAGAAGAGATCGCGAGCACCTTGGAATCGTTGGCCCAAGCTGGGCAGGTGGGTACCTCGGGTAGTGTACCGGAGGTGGTTACTAAGGAGGCTGTGGAGGAGGTCGTGACGACAACGGTTAGAGTTGGGAGAGTTCAAGAGGCTCGGGAGGAGCCTAGGGAGGTTGTTGGTGCTAGTAGGACTCGGGAGGAGTCTGAGGCTAGCCCCTTTGGGAGGAGGGTTAACCGTACAAGGAGGGGGGCCCAAGGATTTAGGAGGGCGTTGGAGGAGGTTGTTCGTGTTGTCGAGAGGGGGCTCGACAGCCTGTACGATCCTGCGGGGCCAAAAGAAGGAGAGTAGAGATCGAGAGAGATGGCGTCGTTGTTAGAGACTAGGAGGCTCGTCGGGTTAAGGCTCCGCGAGGCCTGAACTTGTGGGCTGCCCTAGAGTGGGATTCTAGTTGGGACGGTAGGGAGCTGATGTTGCGTCTTGACACCCACATTTATTACCATGCCCTCGAAGGCTTGGTAAGTCTGATGACTCTTGTCTTGATTTTTATAATCGTTTTCTAGTTGCTTGGCCTCAATGGGTGTTCTGATCCTGTCTTGTTTTGATTTCAGGATATTGGGGGTATGAGGACGTTCTCAGACTACTCGACCATCCTAGAGTATTGCGGCAGCTTGCGAAAGGGCTCGAGAGCACAGATAGAGAGATCAGTGATGGATCCGTTGGTGGCCGCTCGGCGCAACATCCACATGTGTTTGATTCGATCGAACATGTGTATGATTCGCGCGATGATTGATCGATATTGGGATACGACGTCGTCATCTCACATGCAGTTCGGGGAGATCAACATCACTCTTGAGGACTTTGCTGTGGTGTCCGGTCTTCCTTACGGTGAGGTGTCGGTTGAGTTTTCGGAGGTGTCGGTTGAGTTTTCGGAGGTGTCGGAGAGGGTGTCTTCTATGGCGATCAAGAACTTGATCGACGACATATTTTCCCTGCCGTCTGACGTGACTCCCATCTTGATGGTGAGTTCCTACGTGAGGGAAATTTCAGGCGAGAGTTGGCGGTGTAGTTGCAGCACCGGTTGGTAGTGCCGAAGAGGAGGTTCGGGCTAGCGATAGGGGGGTCCGGCTGTGGTTGTGGTACTTTTTGGGTTCCACTTACTTTGGAGCCAATGGTGAGCGCTTGTCGACCAAGCTCCTTCCGTTGTTGCCTGACTTGGGTGCCTTTTGCAGTACGACTGGGTGACGCCTGCGTTAGCCAGTTTACTCGTTGCCTTCAAGTTGCCGTTCGTCAGTACACAATAGACGAGGGGAGCGATCCGTCTTTGGTTGGTCTGGGCATCATTTTGGAGCTGTGGTCATATATACTTTTTTTGAAAGTTTTTTTGGTATTGTTTTTTTGGTTGCGTCTTTTTGTTGTTGTGCTTTTTTATTTGTTTTTTGCGTTTGAAAATTCGTTATTTTTTTTTGAAGGCTTGCCTATACTCTTACTTTCCCGCATTATGCCCGAGGTGACGTAGCCGACCGTCAGAGGTTAGGTGGTGGCTCAGACTTCGAGGACAAAGTCCACCTACAATGGCTGCAAGTGTCGAGTGAACGTCATTCGAGGAGGCGACATGAGTCTTCCTCTTGTGTTTTGTTCATGAGCATAGTTAGAAATAGGGTGACTAGCTAGCTTGTATTTTCCTTGGATAGCGTTTGTCACGCTAGTTCCTTACAGAGACTTTTGTGGTGCTCGCCGACCCTCATAACGTGTTGTTCCAGGAGTCAGCGCCTGAGGAGGCTACTGCGCACCTTTGCGGCCATGGAGGTGAGGTGTTTTTGTTGAGGGGAGAGTCGTACTAAACTTTTCACCTGTCAAGGCTTTTGCTGTGTGTTTTTGCTGATGCAATGCTTTTGCAAGGTGTTGACTACCTCATGAGGACTCAACCTCCAAACCTCCCCACACAAACCACTTACTCGGGGTTTGGCGGTGAGGCGTTGGAGCTGCTTCTTCCGGAGTCACCCGCTCTAAAGGTGACCGACCTTGGTCTCGCGTGGAGACTTAGGGTTTCGAGGGTTAGTTGTTGAGTCAACACGTTCCTTTTTTTGGAATTTGCATTTGTGTGCTTTGTCTGACGATCATTCGTTTTAAAGGTCTCGACTATTAGTCACTAGGCTTTATCGCGGCCACCCAATCGTTGAAGGGCTCTCACTAGCGACTTGTCTACGAGGGAGGCCCACCTCGTCCAGGTATTGCTTTTGCTTACATTTGATTATTTCTTCGCTTTTTGCTAGTGTGATTTTGAGTTTGATTGAATTAAACGCATTTTGCAGAGTACTACGGATCTGGCGCAGTTGGCTCGGGCCCATGACAAGTTGGACGAGCCGAGATGGACGATCTAGAGGCAAGAGCTCAGGCTTACCACTCGCGACCAGGAGTTACGACGTCAGGACGAGAAGTTGAGGACGTCGAGATGCTGAGATCGTTTCTCTTACGGCCTAGTTGGTTGCGGAGGAGGAGCTCCGCGTCACGACGGAGCGGGAGACGCTGGAGAGTTCTCCTGAGAGGACTCCTAAGTGCGAGACGATGTTTGCTTTGGCGGAGACACCGAATCGAGCTGGTGTCGGTCCTCCTGAGGTTAGTGAGAACTTCTGGTAGTTGTTTGTAGTGTGTTTTTGGACTTGGTTGATGTTTATGTGTGTTGGTTTATTTTCCTTAAGGCATTTTTTGTATATATGACCTTTTTGGAGATTTTGTGTCTGGCTTTTTTGTGTTGTGTTTCATTTTTTTAACTCATCAAAAAGAAATGCATGGATGACTTCCCGCTTGCTATGACGCGTTCCTGCAATGTTAGTGTAGAAAACAGGCAATGTGTAGCATATATACACACATAATGCACGTAAAAGAGCATAATGTTGTCGAAATTAACAATTGGCATGACTCGAAAAATTTGACAAGGTTGATTTAGAAATTGTTTTGTAAATTCAAGTTTGCACGTTTGAAATTTGTGAAAATTGATTTGCATCTTGAATTCAAACCATCTTCTGAATCTGTCAAAAGTCACGCTCGAGCTTGGGCGGAACAAATTCAAGAATTGGGTGTGCAAAAGAGTTCGAAAATTTAATTTTAAATTCTGCAAAAATGCTTTCACGGAAGCAAATTGCGATATGTGGAATTTGCTAATGATGTGCAGAAAAAAATCAAAAGTTTCTGACAATAAAAATGCAAAAAAAATTCGACAACTCGATTGGAGACGATTGTGGAGATGGGCCACCTGCGCACCGATCCGACGACGCGCAGCGGTCCGAAAGGGCATGTTTTTGGGGACGTGAACGTGCTTTCGACCGAATCGCTTTAGATTGGACGATTTCGCCTCGGTTAAAGTCTTGAGACAATTCAGAGGTGTGGATTGCTTGGACACTGTTCATGATCCACTTTATACCTTGGTCAAACAAAGCATGAAACGGTGCTTGACACAGATACTAAAGATAAGGACTCGACCCCTTTAAACATTCTATGTTTAGAATGACTCTCGTTGACATGGATAAGGCCATCCACTATCCAAAGATTCTGAGTAAGGGGTGAGGTTACGTATTAGGAATCCCTTTAATCGGACACCTAATCCCCCTCGTGTTAGCGGTCTCTACTGATCGGTCGTGGTTTCTAGCGCGAAAGTTGATTAAACGGGTTAAATAAATGAATGCGCATCCATTAGTTTAACCTAACATGTGAAAGTTTGCTAAGTCGGTTGTTTATCCAAATATCAAGTAATTGATGTCAAGTTGGAGTTAAGTTGATTTGCATACAAAAGCGGAATTTAAACATCCACTTACCGATTTAGGTTATGGTGTTTAACAGGATCCATTTGTTTTGAAATGTGCTTTTGAAGATGTTAAAATGCAAAATAAAAATCGTCAATCTGATCCGTATAGATTCGGGTTAACCATAATCGGGATCGTCCTAGACAAGTGCTGAAATGGACTAACCAAAACAGTGTCAGGCAACCTATTGGGGCGCGAGCCTATGGGCAATCTAATGGGCTCTATCCAGGTTTTAAATATGGAAGACAAGAGACGCCTTGGGGCACGAGCCATTGGGCGGTCTAAGGGATGTCTCTTGGTGGTCTAAAAGGTTGTTAAAACCGTTAAAGAAAGGGTTATTAAAAACCAGCTTTCGTTGAAAAGGTCATTAAGACCGCTTTTGCGTTAATGCTTTGAATATGGTGTGCATTACTTAGAATATTTACCATTATGTTGGTAACAACCCGTGTCGGGTTTGGATTTGCAAGCTTGACATGAATAGTTTACAAATGAAAATGTAAAATGGTGTATGCTTAACCATCTCATCATCATACTCGAGTTAAGTCGACATGGAATATATCTTAGGCAAGGATGACGTATGTTATGGCCAAGACAAAGGTGCAAATGAAATAAAATGAAGGGAAAAGGGTTTGATATGAACTAATTATGTTAAATCCATTGCTTTGTAATTAGTCGATATTTAACATCGTACTCGGATTAAACCGACATGGTATGAAGAATCAAGGATGATTATGAATATGACTAAAATGCTTGCAAGTGTAAATAAGTGGAGAAAAATGGTAAATGAAAGAGATGGGTAGTCAAATATCCATGAATTTGTAATTAACCTACAATATCATGGAGTCAAGGAATAAACCGTCATGGTATAAGTTAATCAAGGATGACTTTGGTAATGGTTAAAAAGATTTGCTACGAAGTAAGGGGCTTATGTCTCAGGCCAAAACTTATTTTTGGCTCAAACGTTCCATATTTTGAATCGTGTTTGCATGAGTTATGTTTATAAAGTCATGAAAATAGTGAAAACATGAAGTTTAAAGAGTTTTTTACAACCTCATACTTACATGTTTGGTTTCTTGATGAAAATCGACAAAGTGTTAAACTTGCGAGTCGAAAACGGTTTTGTAAGAAAAGAGTGTTGCTTTTCTTTACTGTTGATTAGTGTTGAGTTGGTCGAATGGGTCGGTCGAATGCACGGTGACGGTACCAAACAAAATCTGTAAGGCTTTTGTTTTGGATCAGTAGGTCGAAAACACGTGTCGATTTGTTGACTTAAGAAGTCAAGGTCTAGAATTTTAAGGGAGAAAAGAAAGGGCGGACTATCGCGTAGTTGTAAATGGGGTGCAAGGGGGGTATTTATAGAAGAATGACTGTTGTTGATTTCTTATGGTGGTTTTTGAGCGACGTGGCCTGGAAGCAACCTAAAGGGAAGCGAGTTTGCCAGTGGGGGAAATGGACGTCCTATCCTTTTCGCCAATTTGGAATTTGCTCTTTGTTCTATCCTAGGTTTCGTTAGGATGTGTTTTGTGGTTGATTGTGTTTGCTTAGCCGTGTAAGCTTGCTTTTGAATGTTATTTGAGGTGGGTATTTTGTGCTTCACTCGGGTTTAATTTGTGTTGACTCGGGATTTGAATTTTGAGTCAGTTTTTGGGCCCGGTGTCGGTTTAGACACTAATTAGTGTCATTTCGACCCCTTTGACGTGCATAAAACATTCCAGGTATTTCCAAATATTTTTGAGGTGTTTTTCATCTCCGAAATCGTTTTTTGCGTTTTCCGACGCACTGTCATATAAATTATCGATTAATCATAACGATTTCCGAAACATGCTATAAACCTATAATCATCGGGTGTTTACTGGGATTCCGCAGATACCGGCTATCTACAGAGCCCTCACTTTGACTGAGGCTTAGGCAAGGCGAAAGTTAATGTATAGCCCCAGGACAATCTAAGATTACAACCAGAAGACTATTGCGAGGTCGAGGCGGCTCAATAGGGTTTGCGCCAAGGACCTGTCGTCGGAAAGGGAGACATCGAGGTGACTCGGGGGTTCGAGTCACTGACCTGCCGTTGTGAACATTTTGGAGTTTGTCGACTGCCGGTGCTGATCGTTTAAAGTTCGTAAGACTATGTATAAAGGCTCGCCGGCTATGAGAAAGAGTCGTCTCTGAGGTGTCGCCGAGATATGTCCTTAAGTTGTGTTAGTTGACGCTTCCCGGACATGCGGACTTGCCAGTAGGTTGACGTTTCTTGTGCGTAGAGACTCGCCAGCCATCGAAGTTCTTCGTGAGTAGAGACTCGCCAGCCATTGAAGGTGCTCGTGCGTAGAGACTCGCTAACCATTGAAGTTGCTAGTGCATAGAGGCTCGCCAGCCATTGAAGTTGCTCGTGTGTAGAGACTCGCCAGCCATTGAAGGTCAAATGGTTGACTGCGGGAAATGGCCGAATTGTCGGGCCCATTTCAGGAGATTTCCTGGTAATGACTTCCACCCAGGTTGAATGACTGCGGGAATGGCCAATCTATGGGGTCCATTTCAGGAAACCTTTAGGTCATTTGACTTGCTGGAGCAAGGTAGATTCTGCTGGGGAAGGAGGTCTTTTAGACTTTCTTGCTTCGCCTGGCACCATTGCTTATGTGGGCTTGCTAGTCGTCGAGAGATGACTCAGTGGGGAGGTTATAGGAGGTTCTGTTGGAGAATCTGTGTCATAGAAGGCGCTTGCATTGTGTTGGGGACACCGGTTCCTGGCGTGCCTTCCGCCGGGGATGTCCGATGTGCTCGGGAGATTAGGCCTTTGATGATTCAAACCTTTCCCTCGAGTGCATGCTCATGATTGTGACTCGTTATTGAGGAGAATAACGGTTTTTAATTCCATTATTTGTAGTTGGAAATTTTGGGAAAATAGTGATTTTGATATTGTTGTTTGGGATTTAAAGCGTGGAAAATAGCGAATTTTAATTGCGCTATTTGTAATTTGGAATGTGGAAAATAACAGTTTTTAATTCCGTTATTTGTATTTCGCGATGCTTGAGAGAAATAGCGATTTTTAATTTCGCTATTTGCAGTTTGAAATATGGAAACATAACGGTTTTTAATTCCGTTATTTGAAATTTGTGATGCTTGAGAGAAATAACGATTTTTAATTTCGCTATTTGCAGTTTCAAATGTTAAACAACGGTTTTTTGATTCCGCTATTTGAAGCTGGTGATGTTGGAGAGAAGTAGCGATTTTTAATTTCGTTATTTGTAATTTGAAATGTGGAAAAATAACGGTTTTTAATTCCGTTATTTGAAGTTTTTGAAATTGGAGAGATGTAGCGATTTTTAATTTCGCTACTTATAATTTGAAATGCGAAAATAACGGTTTTTAATTCCGCCATTTGAAGTTCGTGAAATTGGAGAGAAGTAGCGATTTTTAATTTCGCTATTTGTAATTTGAAATGTAGAAAAATAATGGTTTTTAATTCCGCAATTTGAAGTTTGTGAAATTAGAGAGAAATAGCGATTTTAAATTTCGCTACTTACAATTTGATGTTAGTTTAAGACCCTCATTAGACTTTCTAATGACATATTAAATTACAAATTAATTTAATTTTATGATCCTAAATACATGCATGCAAGAAAAACTATATAAAAGATGGTTCAAAACCATAAAAATGAATTTCCTTACATTGTATGCGGAAATATAAGGGCACAATTCAAGGAACCCTTCCTTGATGTTTCTCGTGAGTTACTATTATGGATGGTCCTCCAAAGCTCCAACTTAGGAGTTCTCCTTTGGTGAACACCCAATATTTACCCAAATATTCCTACAAATTACTAACTAGATAACTTGTAGAAAGTTTTGTATAATAAAATAGTATTATTACACTATTAATATTATTGATATATAATATAATATGTGATTTATTTTAATCAGGTTTTATGATCAACTATTTGATCATAAATGAGATGTAGAAGATGAAGAAAAGATGATTTTTTTTCCTCTTTTTCTCTCCTTTGGTGGTTTTTTTTCTTAAAAAATTCAACACATGAAATATGTAAATGTGGTGTATATATAAGTCTTTTCAAATATAAAGAAATGATCACACCAAACATTTTTTAGTGGAATTGTGGCCAACTTACATGGGCCACCAACTACATAAATGTCGGTCCACTTGGACCTAATGTGGTACATTTCGATTTTCGACATTTGTCCTACAAATGCTTATAAGACTTATATTTAATTATCTTATATAATTAAATATTAATTAATTTATTTAACACTTAAATAATATAAATTAACAAATAATGTACACTTGACTATTAAGTGACATTTTCCCATTTTATCAATATAAAATATGTCTTATAATTAATTATTAGTTAATTTTACAACCTCTTGTAAATATTATTAACTAATAACCTCCGCCTCACAATATACACACACATATCGTAATAATTTAAATAATTATTTATTAATTATTTATTAATCAATTATCAAATAATTGAATAATAAATCTCCTTGGCCCGAGTTCAAAACTCGTCATCAATTAATAAATTCACTTGACTTAATAAAAGTCAATTTTATACAAAATACTAATTATATATCGTATTTCATACAAATAATTAGCTTACTATTTGGGAATCATCCTTTAGGTGTGACCGAAAGGGATCAGTTAATCACCGTCGTCTTATGACAGTAACGTTAAACTCTAGTCAGCCGAGCGTTACCGATTTACGATAACTAACTGACAAATAAATAATCCCTAAAATTCCTCTTATGAGATTTATTATATAGACGCACTATTGAGGAGGACACTACTCCAACAATCTCCCACTTGTCCGATACAAGTGTGCGCTACCAATTCTTGTAATACCCGCCCAGTTAGTACCCTTTGATCGACGTTGTCTGACCTTGGGTGTGTGCCCTGAAACCTTATAAGTCATTTGTTGCTAGGCTGTGGAGTGGTAACTCGATCTAGTGTAGACCACTCGATCGAGTAGGGCGCACTCGATCGAGTAAGTTAGTAACTTGATCGAGTAGCTTGTGTCCAGCGATAAAATATATATTACGATATAAGAAAACCCGAATCATTTTCATTTTTGTTTTCCTAAACCGAGATGTCATTGCCTCGCCATTTCCTCCTCCTGTCCGCACCCTTTTGAGGATATGGGGAGATGTATCACCTTGGGAGACGGGAGCATGTGTCGGGAAGCGGTCTTGTCGCCGGAATGCTGGCATAGGTATGTGTTATTGTTGTTGTCATCATCGTCTCTAGTAGTTTAGTGATATGTGTGGTGTAGTGATAGACGTCGTGCTGTTTGGTATAGGATGTTCAGTGGTTGCTTGTTGCAGTAGGACGGTGTGCGGAGTCGCTGCGGATTGCTAGAGGTAGGGTTTCCCTACTCAGTACTGTATATTTGTAATGTTATAATTATGCTTATGAATGTTTGTGTGTTTGGATGTTGATTGCATGTTGTGGTATGGTGGATGTGGGGTGTTGGTTGTGTTGCGAGGTGCGTCCTCGGCTGAGTRGAGTCACTYGCRRGAGTGGCTTCACGCCCTTGATTCGCCCTCCGTGGAACCCGCCACGGGAGGGGATGTGCACATTAAGGAACAGGGTTTTCGCTCGTTGCGATGAGCGGGGCTTAGRTGRGTGTGKCTKCGGTCCCCCACTGGCARGGCTACACACTTTGGTGTGTAGTCGGTGATGTGACGTGGCGTGGTGTGGAGGTGGAGACGGAGTGGTGCTTTGTGTATTGTTGTGGCGGTTGTTGTATGTTTATATACTTACTGACCCGGTTTGGTGCTTTTTCCTATTGTCTTCTTTGTGTTGTGTCTGCCGTGATCCTTATGGTGAGCAGTCAGTCTTTGCAGGTTGCCTCTGGGATCTTGTTGGATGTCGGAGGGACGAGTTGCCACGAGTCACGACGGTTTAGTTATGTAGTTCATAGTAACATGAGTTGTATTTCCTTTCTTTTGTTTATGACTTGTAATAACTTGTAACAACATTTAATGTTCTTTTATTGACTTTTGATCATTACTTGCCTCGGGTAATCGAGATGGTAACAACTTTATTTGCTGGGGAAGGTCTTGTTAAGCCTCATTGGTAGATGGGGGTGTTACAAAGTGGTATCAGAGCGACAATTTTGGAACCTGTAACCAATGAATCTAATGAACGTAGGGAGTCTAATAAAATTAACCTGGTGTATGCAAGTTGGGAACCCCTCAGTGATCGGTTTTGGGTGAGAAGGCACCCTCATTCTAAAATCTTGGCCCCAACGTGCTTAAGCCAGTCACTTCGAATGGGGATGTTGAGTCGGGAATTGTATGTGTATCTTAAGCGTGTGTATGAATAGTAGTAGCGTGTGTTGAGTCTAATGCGAGAAGTGGTACATGAGTTATGATGTAAGTATGTGTAGGGATGCAAAGGTAGAACGATGAGTATAAGATGAAGAATGATTGATGTGATGGGAATGTGTGCCAAACTTTTGGTAATGTGAAGATGTTAGAGATGGTAACGTTGCTAATGTGTTTTAGAGGAGATATATTGTCTTGGTAAATAGTRAAATGAGTTGAATGAATGTGCTTATATACGTTTGTGAATAAGTATAACGGTGCGAAGTATGTCTTGCGATGATTAGTAATTGTAACA
>VHZZ01004314.1:39489-55193 GCA_009801015.1 Silene noctiflora | reverse complement strand
TTATGTCTTATTTAGTTATGCATGCATCAAGATCTAAATAATTAATATGTTAATTAGAGAATCAGTATCTTCATATCCAGTATGTGAAACCTTCAGCTATTCCCCGTGTAATAGCTAATTAATTTTTGGGGTTCGCCCCTCATATGTACAAAAAAACAAAGCATATATATACGTGCCCTTTCTCATTCCATTTTAGTCCGTCTTTTTTTAATGATTCAATTATGGTAAAATATTTTATTCTTAAACATATAATTCAATGACATAGTTAAATTTACGATAAAAACAGAATTTTTTTATTATTAAAAAGAGTCGAATACACTAACACTTAATCAAAGATAACATAATTGCTTACATCTTTGATCAACTTTGTACCTTGGACACATTTAAATCTCTAGGATCCCAATGTGTTACACACACAAATTTATCCGTCTCAAGATTTTTCAAATAGGCACCATCATATATAATATTCCAAAAACAATGTCGACCACCACAACCCATATTGATGAATACATCGTTCTCAATAAATACAATAAGAGCCCTCATATGCCAATTTGGCCTATCAAAGTCACAATTATATTTTGTTGCAAAGATTAATTTAGTCCTAAATGACCATGTCAAGTTATCATATATTTGAATTGTTGAAATATCTACAGCATTCAAGCTGGTTCATTAACTCTTACTGAAATAGTTGGTCAGTTAGTTAACTCTAACTAACTTGTGTAAAGCTAACCATAGTCAACTAGTGAGTTAGTTAGATTGTATATAAATACTAGATGTACGCATTAATTATAACTACTTTTGATCAATACAATAACCACTTTATTTACTCTTGGATTCTACATTCCCTGCAAGCTCAACTGATCATCAATGGAGGTTATCACTCTCATGTTTTCATATGGTATCATTCGCCTTAGGTATAACGATTCTCCTTCATGATCTTTACGCTTGTGGAATTATTCTTGCAATTGATATCTCAATTGTTTACATTTGATCCTTGAGTTTAATTTCTAAGTTTTTTTTTCTGATCAAATTCTTCGTCGTTTTTTTCGCTTCCGCAATTTTCTTCTTTTCACCATTCGCGACTGCAAATCAATTGATTGATTATCGTTCTCTGATTCAATTGACTGCAATTTTTTTTTACTTTCATTTCCTGCAACTTCAATTGTTCACATTTACATTTCATAAAATACCTAAAAATTAGGGTTCATTGTTCATTCCTCTTGATAATTCTTGATTTTCTTCTTTTACACCACATCAACACAATGTCTGATTCTCCACATAATTCTGCATCTTCTGGTTCTGTTGATGTTTWTGATGATCCATTATCTCTCACAAACCCTGATAAACCTAACCTCAAGTTGACTGATACCCTGTTTGATGGTACTGGTTTCCTTATATAGAAGCGAGACATTCTTTTGGCCTTAGCGTCTAAAAATAAGGAAGGTTTCATCACTGGAACTTGTCCTCGACCTCCCAAAACAGACAAGAAATATAATCTTTKGTCACGATGTGACATGTTAGTTCTTCAATGGATTAAACATTCCATGGACAAGAAGCTTAGGGACAATTTTATGTATATCACTTACTCCAAAGATTTATGGACTGAGTTAGTAGAGAGGTATGGCCAATTAAATGGTATAGAGTTATACCAACTCAAGAAGGATGTTAGTAGCATTTCTCAAGAAAACTTGCCCATTGTTGACTATTATGGTGCCTTGAAGAGAAATTGGGAGGAGATTGATGAACTAGATCCCCTACCTATGTGTACTTGTGGAGCAATGAATGCTTGCACTTGTAATCTATTTAAGAGAATTCTGGATAGAGAGGCACAATCTAAGTTGATTCAGCTACTAATGGGACTTAATACTACCTATGAGAGTGTTAAGGAGCATGTAYTCACCATGGAGATCATGCCTACCATCAATAGGGTCTTAGGGCTACTGCAAAAGGTTGAAAAACAGAAACAAATTGCAGATGCAACAGAAAGTGTTCCTGAAGCAAATGCTTATGCTAGTCACAAGTCCTCTGTACCCAAGGATGGAGTGGCTGATTACTCTTCTAAGAAGCAAAAGACAAATCAGGTTGATGACAAGCCACAAAAGAAATGTTCTCATTGCAACAAGAAAGGGAATTTGGTTGAAGAATGCTATCAACTCCAGACTTGCACTTTCTGCAACATCTTAGGGCATATTCGTGAGCATTGTTACAAACTGAAGAAATTAATGGCAGCCAAGAACAAGACTGAGAAAGGAGGTTATAACAACAAAAGAGGAAGAGGTGGTTACAACAGAGGAGCCAACAATGCTAACACCTCACATTATGATGATGAATTTGATGAGGACTCTGAATTCACTCCACTGCATAACACATCTCAAACTCCACAGTCAATGCATAAAAACTCCACTTCTCTTGTTGATCATGATGATCTTGTATCAGGATTGGTTGATACAATCATAGACAAGGTCTTGAAGAATATATCTCAGAGGTATCCTTCTTCTTATGTAGCTGGAACAGCAAATGCTTTACAATCTGTGAATTTTTCAGGTATCTCTGATTTTTCTCACGCCTATGTTGTTCAAGATATTTCCCATACATCTAGTTGGATAGTTGATACTGGTGCCTTAGATCATATGACATCAAATATTCATCTGTTGCATGACATTGTCCTACTGAATAAACCCATCACAGTTGCATTACCTGATGGTACATTAAAATTGGTGCAAAAGACAGGAACAATGCAGCTGACAGAACACATWAAACTTCAAAATGTGTTTGTGGTGCCTGGTTTTAGACAAAACCTTATGTCTGTAGGATCTTTATTGCAGAATACTAATATGAGAGTCATTTTTTTTCCTACTGAATGTTGGTTCCAGGACCTTTCAAGTAAAAGAGTCCTAGCTACTGGAAGAAAGCATGTTGGTTTATACAGACTATCTCAAGCATTGGAGTATAGAAATAGTACTGTTTTGCACAAATATAAAGCGTTAAATAACAATGTTCAGTCAAATAGTTATATGGCAGATATTGATTTGTACTTGTTACATCAAAGACTTGGCCATACTTCTATGAAAAAATTGAAACATGTATCTGGCAAACAACATTGTAATGGAATTAAATCTTTTGATTGTCAAATCTGCATTCTGTCTAAACATCATGCATTGCCATTTTATAGAAGTGATTCTTATGCTTCTAAATGTTTTGAGTTAGTTCATATGGATGTCTGGGGGCCTTATAAGGTCAGCACTATGAATGGTGCAAAGTCATTCTTGACCATAGWTGATGATCACAGTAGGTCTACTTGGACTTATCTTATTCAAACTAAACATCAAGTTCCCCACATTATTAAGAACTTCTTTTTACATGTGGAAAGACAATTTGATGGAAGAATTAAGCTAGTCAGGACTGATAATGGAACAGAATTCATACAAGAACCTTGTAAATTGATGTTTACTGCAAGAGGAATTATACATCAGACTAGTATTGCAGGGACACCCCAACAGAATGCTAGAGTAGAAAGAAAACACAGACACTTATTAGACACTGCAAGAGCCTTAAAGATTCAGTCAAATATACCTTTGAAATTCCGGGGGGAGTGTTTACTTACTGCCACTTACTTGATTAACAAAATGCCTATAGCTAAGCTAGATTGGAAATCTCCTCATGAGATATTGTTTGGAGAGGTTCCTTCTTATGATGACTTAAGAGTTTTTGGATCTCTATGTTTTGCAACTGTACCTGCAAAATTAAGAGATAAACTGGGGTACAAAGCTAGAAAATGCATCTTTCTAGGTTATCCCTATGGTAAGAAAGGCTATAAGCTCTATGATCTTGATAAACACACAGTGTTTACAAGCAGAGATGTTATCTTTAAGGAAAGCATTTTTCCTTATAGACACACTCAATTACATGATGATATGTCACAACAACCTGATCATATAGCTCAGATTGATGTTCCTGCTGAAACAAATTACAAATGCTTTACTGAAGCTCTCAATAATACTGATGAGTTGCATCTGACTTCACATACAAACACACCTGAAACGACAAATAATCCTGAGCCAAATAGAGATCATATATACATCTCTACTGATGGTGTCAATATCCCACCTCCAAATACAGAAACTGAAATAACAGTTTCACACAAGATAATTCTTGTGTTCCATCAGTGTCTTGTGACAATAACACAACCGAGATAATTCAGACTGTCACACAACCTGATAATGCAGTGAGAAGATCAGATAGGCAGAGGAGACCATCAACCTTGCTCACTGGTTTTTACTGTCCAAAGTTATCAAAGAAGAGTCATACTAGTCTACATGCTAGTGTTCTCAATGAGTTGCCAATGTTTGACAATTCGTACTTGACATCTCTGAAATAATGCATTTTTTGAAATTGAGCCTACTCATTTTGAGCAAGCAAGACAAGATTTGAGATGGATAGAGGCCATGGACAAGGAATTGGCTGCACTAGAGTCTAACCAAACTTGGACAATGACAGAATTAYCTCAAGGAAAGAAAGCAATAGGGTGCAAATGGGTATATAAAATCAAGCACAAAGCTGATGTGACAGTTCAGAGATTCAAGGCAAGACTTGTGGCCAAACGGTATAATCAAATAAAAGACCTAGACTACAAGTATACTTTTTCACCTGTTGCTAAATTAGCAACAGTTAAGACTCTCATAGCACTAGCTTCATCAAAGGGTTGGCCACTACATCAATTGGATATAAACAATGCATTCTTACATGGCTTCCTTGATGAAGAAGTGTACATGGTCCCACCTGAAGGTTATGATGTTCCTATCAAAGGACAAGTTTACAAATTACAAAGATCTATGTATGGATTAAAAGAAGCTTCAAGGCAATGGAATATAGAGCTCACCAAGTATCTCCATAGCCTGGATTTCATACAATCCAAACAGGATTATTCATTATTCACAAGAAGGAATATGGAGTCAAGATCTTTTTTGGTAACACTGGTGTATGTATATGATGTCTTATTGACAGGAGACAATCAAACTGAGATTCAGGAAGTAAAAGCTGGGTTGGATCAAGCATTTACCATCAAAGACCTTGGACTTATGAGATATTTCTTGGGATTAGAAGTGGCAAGGAATGAATCAGGCATCACTATAAATCAAAGAAAATACACAATGGACATCATCAAAGATCTGGGAATGGAGGATTGTACTGTAGTAAGTTTTCCTTTGCCAAAGGGACTGAAATTAAGCATAGATCAAGGAGAGTTACTTCATAAACCAGAGTTGTATAGAAGATTGATTGGAAGATTGCTGTATCTTAATTTGAGCAGGCYTGACATTTCCTATGCTGTTCAACATCTCAGCCAATTCCTCACCCAACCCAGAAAACCACACATGCAAGCTGCAACACATGTGGTAAACTATTTGAGACATACTGTTAATGCAAGATTATTTTATCCAGCAAATAGTTCATTGACACTCAAAGCCTATAGTGATGCAGATTGGGGACACTGTGTGTTCAGTTGTAGATCCCTGAGTGGGTATTGTGTATTCTTAGGGATTTCCCTAATATCATGGAAAACAAAAAAACAGAAGACAGTTAGCAAAAGCTCAACTGAAGCAGAGTATAGGTGTATGTCATACATTGCAAGTGAACTGGTTTGATTGGACAGGTTATTAAATGATTTGGGAATCAATATTCCTAAACCTATAGTTTTGCATTGTGATAATAAAGCAACTCAACACATAGCTGATAATCCAGTCTTCCATTAGAGGACTAAGCACCTTGACATAGATTGTCACTATGTTAGAGACAGACTGCAAGAAGGTTTTCTGACTACCAAGCATGTGAAATCGAATATGCAGCTGACAGATATAATGACAAAGCCTCTGGGAGCTCAACAACACAGTTTTCTTTCTAATATGTTAGGAATGAAGTTTCTGAATACTCTTCCAGCTTAAAGGGGCAGTGTTAACCATATCCAGCTTGAAGGGGGAGTGTTGAAATATCTACAACATTCAAGCTGGTTCAGTAACTCTAACTGAAATAGTTAGTCAGTTAGTTAACTTTAACTAACATGTGTAAAGCTAACCATAGTCAACTAGTGAGTTAGTTAGATTGTATATAAATACTAGATGTACGCATTAATTATAACTAATTTTGATCAATACAATAACCACTTTATTTACTCTTGGATTCTACATTCCTTGCAAGCTCAACTGATCATCAATGGAGGTTATCACTCTCATGTTTTCATAGGAATCATTTGGCTGAAATCTTGATGTTGGTACGAAGAGTAACAATGTACGCTTAACATTTCATTAGGCATCCAATTCGAAATAATTATATGAAATCTTGCGAATTTAAAAATAGGTGCGGAATTGGTGAATAATGGTGTAAATGTTATGGTTAATAATATGCATGCAATTGATTTGTATAGGAATTTTAGTTTGTGATGATTTTTATTTTATGAGTGTTGGTTGAGTGAAAGAAAGATTGTTCGAAGGGTTTAATTTATACTATGTATTGAGTAACAATAGTTATTGCGTAAGACAATCTAATTGTGTAAAGGAATAACCCATTTATTAGTAATGAGTTAATAACTTTCTCATAAAAGTGGATCGTGTCACGATGTGAGACCGTCTTATATACTATAATTTAAGGTTGAGAAAAGGATTTCAAAAAAATTACTTCATTTTTTCCCCTAATTTTTCTATTGTCATTTACACCCTTAGTCCCTTTACATTCCCTTTATCCTTGTTTTTCTTCTTTTATTAATTACATTCACATTGTTAATGACATGTTTCTCCCGTGTTTAGGTTCGTGGAAAACTCGAGTCTACATGGATACCATTTTGACAAATAGTTTCAAAACCAACCTAAAACGACAAATACTTTATTTTTGAGCATTATTTTAAAAATCGTTCTGATATGATACAAGTGTTTGAGTTTGTAAGACATTTTATTTATGAATTGATATTGAATAAAGACGCATCTTCAATGGCGTAGATTGCGGTTGTAATGTTATATGTGGTTGATTGTTGTTTTCTTGTTGTAGCCAGGAACACATCTAAGCCATTATAGTATGGGTTTGAGCTTAACCTAAAGTTGAGATATATAACTTCTTTGTTATAAAAATACCTATTATATTTGCGTAACACAGTTGGTTAAAGGTATAGAATATTATATATGTCCTATGGTAGGTCATGTGTTCGACTCTTATTCAGTGCACATTATTATTTTCATTTTATTTGTTAACTTTCTTCTACAAATTTTCACCTTTACACTATGTTTAGATGGTTTTCAAATTATCTATTTCATTTGCAACAAACAAATCGATACCGAGTGAATGGTTAAGGGATTTAAGGAAGTATGATTTTTCGGGTTTTTGTTTTTGATTTGGGAAAAGTTGAAGATTAGAAAGTAGAAGATGAATTAGCTTTAATTCACTGAAGAAGAACCAAAAAAAAAAAAAAAATAGGGCCCGCAACCTTATGACCTGAAACCTTTCCTGTTGTAACCGTTACGAATTAGGCTAAGTTCAGTAAAAGATAAATGAGTGTATAGTTTAGATTAATATGGGTTAAAGTATAAGGATGAATTAAAATGAGAAGGAGGGGATTAAGATGGATTATTCTTATTAAATTACCCTAAAATTTTTGAGTTTTAGTTTAAAAATTATGAGTTTAATTATGAAGTTTTGAGTTCGTTCACTTAAACATTAAGCTAAAAAACTAAAATATTGCTAAAAAAATTTATACATATAATTATATAAATTCAGTTAATTTGGAGCTTTGACGTCAAAAAATTAAAATATAACTTATAAAATTTAGAAGTTTAGAAAAATACATGTCAACTCAATTACTAAAAGGGGTCTGATGTATTACATCAGAAGTGTGTTTCTTTTTTCCATTTTGTTTTAGCAATCATTATAAACTGTTACTTATTGACGAACGGTTAGTTGAAACATATAAATAATATAGAGCTGATCAAAAGCGGGCTTGGGCCGGACACGGGTCAGACCTAACTGCTAAAAAAGTGTCCAACGGGCCTTATTTTATTGCCCGAGTCCGCTAAGCGGGCCGGTTTCCACAGTCCGTACCCGCCCACTTCAAGAGAGCGGGCCGTCCCGACTAAAAGCAAATGCAAAAATTAGTATTTCTATTAACACGAGTTTGTTATCTCTACATCCCACTAAAACTTAACAATTGTCTTTAAAAGATTACCCGTAAGAAAGTATACTAACTTTCAAAAGATAAAGTTTATCAAAATTTTGGAAAAAACACAAGTTTGACAATGTTCTCCTACAAACATCAAAAATTCATTTTTGCTATAGTCTTTGTGCGACATTGTTGCTGGTTACATACTCTCCTGTGTAAATACTTGAAAGGTACTATCTTTATACGACAATCCCGTTAGCATGTCCATTCTCGGCAAATCTTTTATACGACAAGTATAAATTCGACAATAATCTCCCACTTCTACGCTAGGAATACGTATTCATTTACGCTACCTAATTGGTTTAGAGTGTAGAAATAATAAATGAAATGAGATGAGCATGACGGAGGATTGAAGGTTTGAGGACTTTTATGAAGTTACTTTTAATAGCGGGCCGTCCATGGGCAATTTTGTTTAGTCCAAGCCTGTCCATTTATTCTAGCGGGCCTAGTTTTCTTGTCCATGACCTGTTTAATTTTTGAATTTTCTTGTCCAGGCCCGCTATTTTAGCGGGCCGAACGGGTTGGGCCAAACAGGCCGGCTCGCACTTAATAAACTCTAAAATAATACTATGTACTACAAACATAATACATTTCTTTACGAAAAAAAAAGAAAAAGAATAATTCGACAAATGAATAAATGTCATAAAAGATGGGGGAAATATTTATTATTGAACAAAAAGTTGAATACAAAACACTTGATCAAAGACARCATAACTGCTTATATTTTGTATCAATCATTTTACCTATCCCCACATTTTATTTTTAATTTGTCGGATTCCATTTTCGCACGAGTACAGAATTACCGGTTTTAATATTTTTTAAGAAGGCACCCTCATACGTAACATTCCAAAAACAATGTCGACCACCACAACCATCATCGATGAATTTATTGTCCTCATCAAACGCAACCATATACATATACCCGTTTGCCCTATTCAAATCACAATAATATTTTGTTGTAAAGATCAACTTCGTCTTAAAGGTCCATGTCAAGTTACCATATATTGGAATTGTTTTGTTTTGATCTGATTGTTCGTCACAAACACAATGTGCTTTTAGCATTTCACCTGACATCCAATTTGAAATAATTATAAGAAACTTTGTGAATTTTAAAAAGGGTGCAGAATGGCTGCACAATGGTGAAAATGTTATGGCTAACAATATGCATGCAATTGATTGATATATGTGTTTCATTTTGCAATTACTTTGACGTATGATTTTTCGGGTTTAGTATAAATGGTGAAATTATCCGAGGTTTCGAATTATATAGTGGTATTCCTCCTTAAATGAGTGTTAATTAACTCAATTTCTTAGTATGTTGATACATCTTTTCTTATTTGAATAAAAAAATGTAATATGATTCCTAATAAGATAGATGTTTTGATTCCTAATAAGATAAGATGTTAAAGGTCATTAGATTCGTCACGATTACGTTTCGGGTTTATAGTTGTCCATTTTTAACTAGATTGTATATATTTGGATTACATTTATATTGTGATATTCTTCTCCTAATTGGTGTGTTGAGTTCCTGCATTTATATTGGGTTTGCTCCTTTTAATTTTGTTGGGGTTGTCATCTGAAGAGCTAGTCATTAACTCACTAACCTGACCAAGTTGTTTTTTGACGTCGATAAATTACTAAATAATGTCGACTATATGTAATGAATTTTCTATTTTTCCCCTTTTAACCCAAAGATTTAAATCAAACTATCGACAAACAATTTAATAAACAAATCAAAACTAACAAATAATATTGAATAACAAACAATTGAAGAATAACCTTATATTTGACCAACGAATCGAAAAACGTTAAACTAATCGACGGAAAATAAATCATTTTTTTCTAAAATCAAAATAATGAATTACTAAGTGAAACTGTAATAATACTCAGTTCTGGACGTTGGGTACTCGGTCGAGTAGGCTGCACTCGACCGAGTACGTCTGTTAGGTGTTTGGTCGGGCTTTTGCCTAGGAGCCACTCGACCGAGTTGTTGAAGTACTCGGTCGAGTATCGTGTACTCGATCGAGTGTTCAGTCTGTTTCAGGTTATTTCCGCGGTTTGATTAAAATGATAAGGGAGTTATATATTTTGCTAATCACTTTGTTAATCAGTTTCTAAAACCTAAAAACATTTCTAATCTTCTCCCAAATCATCCTAATCATCTTCTAGCATCTTTTGTGTGAATTGTTAAGCTTTTGGAGTTCATAGTTCCGTGATTTACCGTGTTATTAAGTACTTATCATTTCTAGTTAGTTTTGATTGTTTTTGTTAAAGTTAATTAAACCCTAATCTGAGTAATTAAGGGGAATGAGTTAATTAGGGATATATCTTGATGTTAGTATTGTTGTGCATGAATGTTAGGTGAGGATTTCGTAGAGGAGTAGTTCTATCTCGCCTTTGTTGTCTTGTTGATCAGATTTGCTAGCCAGATAGGTTTTCCCTATTCAATTCTTCTGTATGATTGATTATAGGTTGTTGTGGCATTGTGTGATTATTCTTGGTTGGAATTATTGCGATATTATTGTCATTGATAATATTGATTGTGGAGCCATTGTCGGGAGATGGTCTTCACCTCCATGTTCTCCTTTTGTGGCTCCCGTCACAAGGAGGATGTGCACATTAATGATCTGAGTTCGCTCGCTGCGATGAGTGGGGCATTTGATAAGGCTGCGGTCTACCACTAGTTGGGGAGGGTTACCTGTTGCGAAGGGTAACTTGGCAGGGCTACTCATTGCGGTGTGTAGTCGTATCCGGGCTGCGGTTCGGACATTGGTTCTTGGAGTTGGAGATGGTTGATTGTCCAGGAACTATTGGATTGGTTTATATTATATGGTTGTCTTATGATTGATTGTATGGTTGACTGACCCTTTATTGTTTTTCGAAAACTGTTGTGATCCATTGGGGAATGGTGAACAGGTGTTTAGCAGGTTTGGATGACTGAGCTTGTGTGAGACCTGGATGGGACGCCGTTGAGTCTAGCAGTTTCGTTTAGCTCCCCCTGTTTATTTAGTAGACTTTAAACTTTTGTAGTTGAGTTGTATTTCAGTTTTGGATTTGGTATTTTGGTCTTGTAAACTATATATTGTTTTAATAAACGTTCTTTTATGGTCTATTTGATATACTTTATCTCAGGAAACCGAGACGGTAACGCTGCCGTGTGATAAGGTAGGCCTTGGTAAGGCACTTTGGTAGATATGGGTGTTACAGAAACAACGTTAAAGTAATCAACATGAAATGATTTAAAAAAAATAAAATCAAATGTCGAATTATTAATCATGTCAATGTAACTAATCGATTTAAAACGAAATCAACGTCAAACAAATCGATATTAAGTAATGATCAACTTTAAATGACTATTATTTGAGTCTAAACATGATATTGAGGTGTTTCCAAGTGGATTATATCTTATCCTCTTAAGGTTCTAACGATAGATCATACGCCCCAAACAAACAAAAAATAAGGGAGATATGACTGTTTTACGAAAATGCGACGGTGCAGGAAAACCCGACGTGAAACATACACGTCTAGACCTAGGTTTAGACGTGAACGATCCACGTCCAGGCCTAGGATTGGACGTGAATGGTCAACTTCTGGGCCTAGGTTTTATTGTCGTGGATATAAACTACAGAAATTCTTATATACAATGATTATGCATGTAAAAGAACTCTCTTTTTACTCGTATAATCTTGTATGATTCTGCAATTACCCACTAATATTTTCCTTTAGTTGCTGGTTGTTTGATATTAGTATAGTGGTGTAATTAGGATTTATTTTTGGGAGAGAATTAGGAAAAAAATTGAAAATCTTAACTAAAAGGTTCAAATTTTACATTGTTTACTTGGAAAGCGCTCTAGTTCTGCCACTGTATTAGTATGAATAATGGTAAGTGGTAATTCTGATCTGTTGAATAATTAGATGAAATATCTCCTCGAGTGTGAGTTTCTATTCGTTCATTTTCAATCAACACTTAAATGCACTTAAGAAATTTTCACCACCCGAATTTAAATTCAAGAGTCGTATCGGAGCCGCGTAGTAATATGTTTGTATGTGTTGTATATGGGTTATATACAAAATATAGTATATATATATGAGATTAGATCAACAAAATTTGCATAGAAAATATAATAGAAATCACATTCATCAAATTCACATGAAAACGACATAAAATTAGAAAAATAAAAACGAGCCCAACGAATTAACGTTGTCTCCTTAAGACAATTTGTCCCATCTATGGTACTCAAGTTTAATGAAACGTTATCTTCCAAGATAGAAAGGGTTAAGTTTCTCATATCGCGGTACTTTAAACTTGAGAAACCAGTGAATGCTACAATGCTTTATAATCACACGGCACTAATGCATATTCTAAATGTAGAGAGTAACATATGAACTACTTGATTTTTCCCTGACTTTTCGGTGTAAATATAAGGGAGGGGTAGTGATATATTTATAGAAGACGAAAAGACACGAGTGAACAACGATTAAATTTCTCATTTGTAATTATATAAAAACATCAAACAATTTGTAAATTTGAAGGGGGTCATATTGTTAGCGTCGCCTTAAAACTTAAATGGCATTCTAGGTTTTAATCAATATAGTTGCTTTCAATAAATGTAAAAAAAAATAGATGTAAAAAAATCAAAAATAATGCTGCCGCTAGGCTCAAACTGGGGACCCATTGCGTGTAAAATAGACACGATAATAATACACATTGTGTATGAAAAATCCCATACACAACCAATTATATTATGACAAGTGGCAAACTCTAGTTAATATTGAGTAGTTAGTGTAGGGTTATTTATGTAATTGAACACATGTGGTTAAGTAGTTAACTACATGTAGTTAACATTATTTTTGGAAGTTTTGTATTTTATTTGAATTTCCTTTAATTTCTTTTGGTTTATTAATTGTATCGTATTTTGTTAATTTATTTGTTATTTTGATTAATCACTAACATTAAAAAAAAAACGAGATGCCTAATTTAAGTAATTAAAAAAATCGACCCTAATATTATTCGATTTGTGTAACCCTAATTAAATTGAGTTAATAAAATTGTAAAACCCTAATTCAATTATTTCAATTCAATTAAAAAATTGATCAATCATGGAGAATCCTAATTGAAATTGTACAATTAATCAACCCTGATGTAATTCGTAAAAAAATCGATTAACAAAATTGTGTAACCTTTAAAAAAACGATTTGTAACCTTAAGTCAATTCAATTAATAAAGTTGTAAAACCCTAAATCAATTAAATCAATTCAATTAATCAAAATCAGTGAATGAATCGAGGAACCCTWATTTAATTCTATTTGTCTAACCCTAAACTAATTCCAGTTGTTTGACCCTAATTTAAATCAATTAATGAAATAGTAATTCAATTGTACTTCTTAAAATCATGAAACCCTAATTCAATTTTCGAAAATTMATCAATAAATTGATGAACCTTAATTCAATTGTTTATTGCCTTAGGTTGGTGTCGAATCAGGGAAAAACGAAAGGAAAGGGAAAAAAACAAATTTTTGGGAAAGGAAAAAAATATTGTTAGTAAGGTTTGAACACGAGATCGAGTTGAAGTTAGTTAATGTTTTTCATATAGACTCATAACCAATTAATCAAGGGGTATCAGCACGTCTATTAAGCAATTTTATTTGATTATATTCTACATTTTATCTAAGGTAAAATTATAATCGATTTATTTAAGTAAAGTTTCTTATTAACATATTTTGTTATCTTAATTTAAGGAATGATATATTCAATTATTTAAGGAATCTTTTTTTATTTTTGTTTTAAGAGGATATTTAGGATGTCAAATGTGGAAATTTTTCAACTTAGTTTTTTAATTTATTCTTAAATTATAGAAAATATGATTTAAAAAAAATCTTTTATGATATTTATATTTTATTCATATAACTACTTATTTTTCAACTTATTTTTTTAATTTATTTTTGATAAAAAGGTTGAAAGTGTGAGTGAAGAAGAAAAAACAAGAAAAACAAAGGAAAATATGGATTTCGATCTTAATTTGCCTTGGGAAGACGAGGTTCATGATGACAACGTTAGGGAAGATGGTCTTGATGATATTGTAATACATGATGTTGATAGTAGTAATGAAGATGATGTTGATAATAATGGGGAAGAGGATGTTGTTAGCTTTAATAACTTTAGCTTAGATGATTTCCTAAATGACGACGGTTGCAATGACGATGTTATTGTGAGTGGAGCTATCGGTGGCGATGAGGCTGTTCACAATGAGGTTGTTGACAATGAGGTTGTTGATGATGACCTGCAAGAACCTCCTATTACTGAAGGGGGGTTTGTGCAGAAGGTAGCTAATATGCTAAACATCCGCAACAATGATATTGGGGAAGTTGATCCTCCGACAACAGGAATGACCTTTGTCAATGGTGATGAGTTTCGTGCATATTGTTATTTATATGCCTATCAACGCGGTTTTCAATTTTTTATTAGGTCTAACAATATTTTGGATTACTATAAGGAGCAAGAGATAAAACGCCATGGTAGTGGGAAGAGCGAGCCTCGTTTCTACATGATGAATAGAATTAGAATATTTTGTTTTCAGCAGTTTTGTTTGTCATTAATGTAATCAAATTTTTTCAATTTAATGGACTTGTTAATGTTTGTCGTTGATAATACATATGAATTCTCAATTGAGTTAGCTGCTAGGTTGGTTTTTGGCGCATTGTAATTTAACTTCTGATTAAATTGTTCAGTAATACAATTTCTAATCTGATTAAATTGAAAACAATTGCTAATTGTTAAGTAATACGATTACTAATTCAATTAGCTTATACGATTACTAATACGATTACTAATTAAATTGTTAACTAATACGATTTTCCATACGATTTCTAAACTAATTAAATTTTATACGATTACTAATTCAATTAACTTATACGATTACTAATACAATAAATTACTAATAATCTGATAAACAACATTTGATCAGAATAACGAGTGATTTCGTGTAATAATAACAGTGAGTGAATATGTGAGTCTTAGTACGATGATTAATTGAATTGCAAGAGAGATTTAACGAGTAAAACAATAATAACAATGAAACCATAATACAAATCCGATCATATTACAAATCCGATCAAAGTATGGCCACAAATCTAATCATCATACAAATACATTAACCAAAACGACTTTACAAAACGACTTAATTGATAATACCGAAATCCTTGCACGCAAACCGATATTTACAACCCAAAATGAGTTAATTGAACCCGCATGCAAACCGTTCATTGCAAAACAGACCTTTGCATGAACCATAATCGGCCATGCATGAACAACTAAAGTACGATATTTACATAACAACACCAAAATACTACCATACCTGCTAATTAACAACTTCTAAACCAATTCTAGTCTTCATCAACCACTCATGCACGCCTTGTTGGAGCCAGTGTCCTCCACAGTTAGTGTGATAACGTGTATAAATCTCTTATAGGTTCAAAGGGTATACTTTGTATTTAATCAGTTGATTAA
>VHZZ01004312.1:5131-20960 GCA_009801015.1 Silene noctiflora | reverse complement strand
CAAGAAATGGTGAAGTTATGAGAGTTTGAAGCTTTTGTAAAAATGGTGGAATTGTGTTTGGTGTGTGTTCTGAGAAAAATGAAGGAGATGAAGAGGGTTATGAGGGGTTTTGTGAGGAGAAGGTGATAAATGGGTCTATTGGCATATCTAGTCCCAAGACAACATAAGATGGGTCGGTTTTGATTTAAAAACACGTCTTAAGGCAATTATACACTCAAGACGGAGCTTATTATTATTAGCATAAACATTATACTATAAAATTTATATTTTATAGAAATAGGCTTTAAAACTATAACTGGTCCAATTAATTATCTAAATAGTTTAAATATATATTTTCACCCAAAATACAATTAAACCGTAATTTATTTTAAATAACTTATTAAATTACTTTAAACCTAAAACCCAATTTTACGGATGTTACAGTCCCGGTACCGGTGTGGTGTGATTGGAGATTGTACCTCATGCATTCCATTGTCATGTAGTATAGTCGTACTTCACTGTCGTGTCATATATGTTTATGTTATCGAAACTGACGTGTTGTGTGTCTGTGTAACTATCACCTATTTCTGGGGCGGCCTATGTCGATCCATATGATATTTCCGATCATATGGGGAGCAGGTTGATTTCAGGTTCTGATGCATACGGGATTTGGGGCCGCGCTTCGAGGTTGGAGTCGAGATAGTAGACTTGAGATAGAGGTTGTATTTAGATGAGTTGTATTTATTATTCATGTCATTTGTAATCACTGAACTTGTATTATTAATAAATGTGTTCTTTTATTGGAGTTTTTAAACACTACCTCGGGCAACCGAGATGGTAACGCTTCGATTATCTTGCCCAGATAATCGGGGTGTTACATCCATCTTGATTTTGCCAAGGAAAATAAATGATTTTCCCCACCTATGGTATGCTATTTGGAAACATATGATGTGTCCAAAAAGAAAAATTTTCAACTTAAAGCTTTACTTTCACGGACAATAAATGGTTTTCCCACCTATGGTATGCTATTTGGATGGTCTATCGCGGGACAAAAAGCATGTCCTTGTTGCATGGACGAAAGTAAAGCATTTTGGCTTCCCAATGCCAAGAAAATGAATTGGTTTGATTGTCATAGATGCTTCTTACCAGAAAGAAATCTACTTAGGAGGAACAAGAAAGCTTTGAAAAATGGTAAAGAGGTGTTTGATGATGCTCCGGATCGACTTCTGGGTGATGAGTTATGGGAGTTGATATATGATTTGTCATCTACTATTGATGGTACCAAAGAAGAGTTTAAGAGTTAAAAAAGAATAAGAACCGTTGGTTTAAAAGAAGCATTTTTTGGGACCTTCCGTATTGGAAAACAATGTTAATCAGACACAATTTGGATGTAATAATGCACATAGAAAAGAACTTCTTTGGGCAACTGATTCACATGATCATGAATGTTGAAAGCTAGACATGTGATACCATTGCTTCAAGAAAAGACTTGAAGCTATTTTGCGATCGTCCCAAATTACATATTCGCAAAGACGAGTCCAAGCGAAATACTGTTTTTACTCTTGACAAAGCTCAAAGGAAGGTATTGTGTGAGTGGTTAGAAAATTTGAAATTTCCTGATGGATATGCATCAGATTTTAGTGGATGTGTTGATCTTAAGAAGCTCAAGTTGCAAGGCTTGAAAATATATGATTTTCATGTCTTCATGGAGCGATTATTACCCATTTCTTTGAAACATCTCCTCCCGACTACCGTGTGGAATGAAATTGTTGAGATTAGTCAATTTTTCCGAGATTTATGTTCCTCCTCAATATGTGTTGATGAAATGATTCGTCTCGAAGAGCAAATACCACAAATAATGTGTAAGCTTCAAATGATCTTTCCTCCTTTTTAACTCCATGGAGCATCTACCGGTCCATTTGCCCTACGAAGCCAAAGTTGGAAGACTTGTATAATATAGATGAATGTATACATTTGAAAGGTAAGAGTTTTAACTATTTTTGTAATTATAATAATAATTATTATTCTATATAATTAACTAATTTCTTGTAACTTTATTAAACATTAACCTCATCAATGTATGTTGTATAGGTTTCTTAATCATGTGAAGAAAAAGATTGGTAAAAAAGCTAGGGTAGAAGATTCTATATGCAATGCCTATTTAACGGAAGAGATTGCAAATTTTTGTTCTCTCTACTTTAAAAAACATATAGAAACCAAAGGAAGAAACTTGGATGTTGATAGAGCGGATGAAGTTAAGACAAGCTTACTCGAGGTTTTTCAAACTCATGATGATGAAGATGAAGGCTGTTCATCAAATGGTGAAACAAGATATTTGGATGACAAGGAATATAATCGTGCTCACATATACGTTCTATCTAATTGTGAAGTTTTAGAGTCTTATGAAACGAAGTTTATAACTGATTTCATTAAGGAACATCCTAATTTGAGCAAGGATGATGTTTGGGATAAACATAAAGAGGAATTTCCAAAATGATTTCAGAACCATGTAATTGAGTTGAATATCCAAGATGATTTGATAAGAATTTTGGCCTTTGGTCCTACGATTGGTTAAAACGTGGAACCGATATTCAGTTAATGGATTTCCATACATTCAACCACGGTAAAGGTAAGGCTAGATGCAATTATGGTGTTACTATTTCTTCTGTTGATGACCATGAATATTATGGTATTATAGAGGACATCTTTGAGATATGTTATATTGGGCATGATCATGCTTGTAAAACTGTTTTATTCAAGTGTGAATGGAAGGATAATTACGTGGCTGGAATGAGAGTATATCAACATTACAAACTTGTAGAAGTGAATCATAATCGAACATACTGTAAGTATGATTCATTTATATTCGCATTTCAGGCTCATCAAGTGTATTTCACTTCTTATCCAAGCACGAAAAATGATAGAAATAGTAAGTCATGGTGGGCGATCTTTAAGACAAAGGCATGATCACAAATTGATACAACTTTTTTTCAAGAAACAATAGTATCAAATAAAACAATTTTGTCTCCAATAGATGAAATCATTTACGAGAATGAGAATGAGAATGAAGAGTGTGAAGAGTTGGAAGAGGAGGAGGATTATGAGGCTAATAATGAGTTGAAATAGGGATAAGAGGGGGAAGGGGAGGAGGAGGAGAAATCTAGGGTGGATGACAATGACGATGATGATGATGATGGTGGTGATAATGATGATGATGGTGGTGATGGTGATGGTGATGGTCAAGAAGACGATGGGGATGATGATTAATTTGGCATAGTTCTATAATATATTATAGTTATCCACATGTCACTTTTATGTTATTAATATGTTTTATATTTTTAACACTTTCTAATAATTTCATTTGTGTGATTGTAGATGGTAGAAGGTCGAGGCGGTAGAGGTAGGCAACGAGGCAGTTGTAGTAGACGCCATAGTACGTCGACGCATGAGCGTGAGGAGGAGGAGGAGACGACGGAGGTTGATGATGATGAGTCATTAGACCCGGGACACGAGATCCACTACACCGAGGACGGGAGGATGATACTTGATCCGGCGGGATTATGGTGAGTGTTATTCTTTTTTATTTTATAATTATTCATTTTTTTTAATAATCAATGCATAGTTCTAATTAACACATTGTATTTCAGGTTTAAAGATCAAGTTGTTGTACGAGGAGTTTCTGCTAGTACAAAGTAGAAGATGAAGGGTCTTGTTCCTACTTGTTGGACTAACGCTAGTGCTGACCAAAAAGAACAATGGTTCAATATATTTCGGGTATGTTTTTTTTTTATTTTTTTATTGATAGAATTTTAATACTTAATACAAAGTAGTCACAATACTTTTTTTTTACTAATATTTAAAAGTTTTTTTTTTTTTTTTGTAGAAATCTTTTCCTTGGCCAAATGGATTGGAGTTTATAATCCGTCAAAGGTACAAAGATATCGGTACCAAACGATATCGGGACAACATCTATAAGGTTGTCAAGAGAAAGAAGGAGCCAAAACATATGAAAGGTTTTGAATTAGTTTTGTCGCTTGTATTGAGTTATATATAATTTAATACGATTTTATATTTTTAAATAACATGATTTAAAATTGTAGGTGGTTCATGTGAGAGCCTCATGAAGCATCGTGAAACCCCCGAGTTTAAAGCGAAGTCTATCCAAGGATCAATCAACAAAAGGGGAGGAAAGAAAGATGGAGAGGCCGAGCCTTCTCATTACGGGGGATCACAATCATTTTTGGATCATCTTTTGGGTATAAGTTTACATGTTAATACCTATACTTATATTATTTTAAAAGTTTCTGATATACTTAGTAACTTAAGACCATTTATTCAAAGTTTCTTATATGAAAGTTTAATTTTGTTCATTTAGAAGGGGAAGAAGAAGAAGGATTAGATAACCACGGCACCAGAACCTTTTCTGACACGCATTCCAAACTTACCGACCGTGGTACAAGGGTTTGGATTAAGCCAAAAGATAAGGAATTATATGTAAGTTTCAAACATTCATAGTTATTAACTTAAACAAGATTTTTATAGGATGATTTATTTTGTATAATAACCTTTTCTACATGCTAACAATAACTTTTCTATTGTAATGGTTCAATATTTTGTAGGATGGATTTTTGCGTGCGAAAGAGGGCAACCCCGAAAAGATGGATAATGAGATATGGTTTGACTTGGTTGAAGGCTACAAGAAGAGGATGATGTATGGAACCGGAGCCGCCCATGGTGTCTTCTACAAAGAACTAGCTCGAAGGTCGCCTTCAATGCCAAGGAATAGATACGAGCCGGGCATTGTAAGTCAACTACAAGCTCAACTAGAAGAATAAAGAAGAGCAAATGCCGCGAGAGATGAACAAATCCGTTTAATGAAGGAAAAATTCGGCGCCGTGGAAGCCTTCTTCTCCTCTTGCAACCACGGTCGTCATCCCTTTTTCGATCCTAGAGATCCATATGGAAGAGGCGGCGGTAGTGGAGCCATTGATGGCTTTCAATGTTATTTGTATCCGTAGTTATGTAAACCTTGTTGACGACTAATCTTGGATTTCATATCGGTTGTTATGTAAACTTGGATACATTCTCATTTTCAATATATGAGATGTTGGTGTTTTCATGTGGTGTGTGTTGTCATACTTGATGGTTTAGCTTTTGATTGCAGTTTTGAAGATGATTTGGTACATTCAAAATGAAATTTTCACACAAATGCCCAGTGTTTTTTGCGACTAAAATGTATTTTTAGCGACAAATTTTAGTCGCTAAAGCAGAGTACAAAAACAGAGTGCTTCTGATTGTGCAGTGCATTTGGCAACAGATGGCGACTGAGAGTAGTCGCCAAATTGGCGACAGCCTGTATAAGTAGTCACTAAATTGGCGACTGAACTACTATTTTCGAGTCTGAAATACATCGCCAAAATGGGGACTACATTCTGTCGCCATTTACAAAGTTGGCGACTACTCTGTCAGTCGCCTATTTTGGCGACTGATTTCTGTTGCCCGAATTCCATTTGGCGAGTAAAGCCTGTGACTAATATCGGGCGACTAAATTTCAGTCGCCAAATTGTTATTGGCGACTGTCTTCAATCGCCCTTTTTAGTCGCCCGATTTCTTGTAGTGAAACCTTTTTAGTAATGTCATGCATAATCTTAAAATTTGAGATGTGTGATGGGTAGAATACATACCAAAGCTTACTCTCCATGATTAATTCTTGTTCTAATTGTGCCACAAGACTTCAATTTTGGTTAGTATTGCATTATAGTGTCTTAAGTTGAAATTTTTGTCCCAAAATCCTTGCAAAATTTTCAAGAAACGTAGTATACATACCAAAGTTTCGATTCTTATGCTTCATTGATGGTTTAATTATGTCAAAAACTTCGATAATGGCTAAAAGTGTCACATATTGCTTTAAATTGGGTTGAAATGTCGTGAAATTTTACAAGAACTTTATTTTTTCCGGAAATTTGTGTCTTCAATAAGCTTTTGGTTTAATTAAAATTCAAAGGAAATCATGTTAAATTTTCTACTCAAGTTGTTGTGAAAAACTAGAAGTGTGGGAAATTCTCAATTTCGTTTCAAAGTGTCTTGAATTCTCATCTTTTCCATTTGAAACCTTGTTGTGTGAACCGGCTTTGTGTCATGTCAAGCCCATCAAGAAATTCCCGAAGAAACCGTGGAAGGTAACCTCGCAAAGGACCGGTAGCATCTTCCGTGAATGAAGCTCCGAGGTATCAAGGCATCGAGTTTGAATGTGAGCCCGAAAGAATGCCCTTATTGCCCTAGCCTTAGACCTATGGCCCCGATATGTGTGTAATTGTATATAGTCATCAAGTTTGGGAATTGGGAATACTAGGGAAAGATTTAGCTTATACCGAGTCTTAACTTGAGTAAGTTGATTGTAAGAGACAACTTATGGATAGTGAGTGGCATATAGTCAAGTTTGGGTACTTATCGATAGTTTAGACTTGTAGATACTAGATGTGGTTTGGAGTACATGTGAGGGTGGCCCTTATTGAGTATGATTCGGGGATTTCGGTTGGCATATGGCTGGGTTTTGGATTGCGGAATAATGAGGAATAGTTGAGGTATCAAAGAGTAAGTGGACGTAATAACGTGAGTCATTAATAGTGGTTGGAGAGTGTCAATGGGACTTAAGGGTTGATAGGAACGGAAGGGATGACGATGGAGAGGTCGCATAGAAGAAAGATGAGAGGGTACTAGGATAGAATTGTGAGTTAGAGGTTATTCTATGTTTGTGATATGATATCTAATAAGGAAGCTTGGGAATGGAAGGACGAAGTTGAGGTGACCAATTATGTGGAGTAGAGACAATTCTAAGTAATAAGCGGTGGAAGTTATCTAAAGAAGTTATAGTAGGGGTTGGTGGTCAAACCACGGAAGAGTGATGGAATACGCGTGATGTGATGAATGATGGTCAAGTTATTGTACAGACGTCTGTTTTAAGGGAGCGTTATTTTGTAAGATGAAAAAGTGAGTTTGGTCAATCGAAGTTAGTATGTAATTGAGGATTCAGAATTTTAAAGGAATTTACTACAAAGTGGTGATAAACTCTTGAAGGGAGATTGTGTTGTCGGCCGTGACGTAAGATGAATGAATTTTGGTTTTAATAATTGAGATATATAGTTGTGGATGTAGTACTACCAAGTTGGTCTTAGATGATATGAGATTTGTAAGTGTGATATGTAACGCATAGGGGATCAATTATGTTATTAAGATATTTTGATCACTCGTGTTATATAGTATAACCGTTTAATTTAAGTATGTATTTACGAAGTGTAAAGGAAGTTGTGTGAGACTCCGACCCTATGAGTGGTCGTATAGATGTTGTTTATAAAGTTGTCTTTTAATTACGCCGTGAAAGATCCATGTTATGCATCGTGACCTTGTTGTAGTGTTTAGTTGAGTGATGATATTAGTATTTCCCGTGAATAATGTGGTATTGGTACCGTGTCCATGAGAGTGTATAAAGTGGCGATGGATGTTTTTATGATTATTGTGTTTCACACTACGGTACGGTTGTTGGTAACGATATTATGACACCGTCATTGGTTGTGGCGGGGGAGACGAAATAATTTTGGAACGAATTTTAAAAATATCATATTTATGTCGGCCGTATAACTTGAAAATTTATTTTAATTATGTTATAATGATGGTCATAAGGCCAAAAGTTTGTTCTGAATTTGGTTGTTTGGTGGTATATTAGTCACCACTAGAGTCTATTTGCACTCGTAGGATAGAATAAACAAGTATAGAACGGTCTTTGGAGCAAAACATATTCTGCTCAGATGACACTCGATCGAGTTCCTAGCTCACTTGATCGAGTGCCGTCTGCTCGGCTGGATGGCCCCCTTCCCTCGATCGAGTGACCTGCCTTGGCCCTTGTTTGGAAATACTCGACCAAATAGTGGGTGTATACCCTTATTTCGCAGTTTATGTTAGTTATCTTGTGTTAGATGAGCATGTTAACTTTCATGAGGTATTCTTGTGTGAATTGTTTACGTTTGGTCCATATTATTTGACGTCTTACCATTGTGTGTCGTATTAAGTTGCAAATATTAATTCACATGAGTAATTTAATGACAAAGATGACATGATAATATTGTATAGTGCATGTTAATTGCCATGATTTTATTTTGTGGAAGTAAGATGATAGTGATGTTCATATTACGTGAAGAATGCCAAGCATGTGTTACATAGTGGTTACTTGCATGATTAAGTATTGTACTCTTCCTTATAAACGGAGGTGTTGATGATGGATAAAAACGGATATGGAAACACATGTGTTATCATGTGGTAGATTTAACGCGGTATATGTGTGGCATGGTGTGTACGAACATGGAAGTATTGAACGTAGTTGAGTTACATCACGAGTAATTTTGAAATTTTTTATTTGTTTCATGGAGTCCACATATTTTGTGTTTGATGTGATATATATATATATATATATATATATATATATATATATATATATATATATATGAGTTCTTATAAGTCCTTCATATCATATAAGTCCCTAAGTCTTTCTAAGGGCCCTTGGATGAGAAAAACCAATAGATGAGATGAAAGGAGAAGGTGGGCTCTAGTTTGGCAAAAAAAAAACGTGAAAATAGGAGAGAGGCATGGAATGCGACTGATTTGTCTGCCAAACACACTATTTATTGTACTTCCTCTGATTAAACAAATGGACAAACCCCAACAACCTAGTTTATAGTTCCACGTACCCATTCATTATCGTTCATTTGAAACTCCCTCTCCATTGAGAGCAACTGAAAACCCCACAAAATCACCTCCATTCTTCCATTCAAAACCCTAAAAATTCAGCCCAAACAATCAAAAACCATCGACAATCTACTTTAAACAACAGGAATTATTACAAACATCATGGTTCATTGTTCATCACAATAATCATGGTTCATTGTTCATCACAATAATCAAAAACCAGCAACGTCTTCAATTAGCTTCTAAAAAATAATAGAATTATCTTCAATCTTCAAAACAAATAAAAGAAATGGATGATACGCAGATTGTAGCCATCAATGATAAGATAAATTTCATCAACCTTTTTCTTTTTATTTTTTTTTATCAATTTATTTGGCTAGGTTATAAACTAGGTCATTTGAAACCATATCTGAAATACAGAGTTGTTCATCATGTTCATCAACCACAAATTTTAAATGCAATACATAGTCATGCATGAGATGTGTTTCACTATGGGCAAATTATGTGTAACTTATTATGTGCCACTCCTATACAGTGAATGTGCAACTTCTATTCTTCAAGTACGATAGCTTCTTCTAATTTTGTGCTTACTATGGGCATTTGGAATATTGTTGTTTAAATTAAATTAAACCATTATGTGCAACTTATTCTAAGTTATGTGCAACTTCTATGCTTATATGTCCAACTTCTATCCTTTTATGTGCAACTTCAAGTACATTATGTGTATTTTCTTCTCAGTTATGTGCAACTTCAAGTTTCCATTTATGTGCAACTTCTATGCTTATTATGCGTAACTCCAATACAGTTATGTGCAACTCCAGACCATTATGTGCAACTTCTAGTACATTATGTACAACTTCAAAGCTTATATGTGAAACTTCTATTCTTTTTGTGTGCAAGTTTTTCAAATTCTTCTGTGTAACTTCTTCTCCCATTTTGGTTGAATTAAATTAATTCTTATTCAACGTAACTTAATTCTTATTAATTAATTCTTAAATTAATTCTGACTTAATCCCGTGTAACTTCAATGCTTATATGAAACTTCTATCCTTTTATGTGCAACTTCAAGTACATTATGTGTAACTTTTTCTCGGTTTTGTGCAACTTTTTCTCAGTTATGTGCAACTTTAAGTTGCCATTTATGTTCAATTTCTATGCTTATTATGCGCAATTCCAATACAGTTATGTGCAACTCCAGTACGTTATGTGCAACTTCTAGTACATTATGTACAACTTCTATGCTTATATGTGCAACTTCTAAAATTATATATGCAACTTTCATTCTTTTTGTATGCAACTTTTTCAACTTCTTCTGTAACTTAATTCTTATTAATTAATTCTTTTTTGTGTGTAACTTTTTCAATTTCTTTTGTGTAACTTCTTCTCCCATTTTGGTTGAATTAAATTAATTCTTATTCAATGTAACTTAATTCTTATTAATTAATTCTTAAATTAATTCTGACTTAATCCTGTGTAACTTCAATCAAGTGAATGCGCAACTTCATCACAGTCAAAGTAACAAAAAATAAAATAAAAAGATGAACAGTTTAAATTAAACCATTACATTGTCATTGAGAAGATGCATAATTTACAACCAAAATGCGGACTATTTAGATAGTTATAGAAATAAAAAAAATAGGACAGACTTGCCCTAAAATTTAAATAATTATAACTAAACTTCTAGCAATCAGAGTCATAATACCCTTCACTGCCAGAAGCTTCGTTGCCAAACAGATAGCCTTCATTATCGTCGCTATCGTCGGATTGTGGTTGTTCGAACTGAAGGTGATACTCATATTTGTCCTGGGGCGTTGGGCAGTAGGAACAGCCACAAAATCTCTGGACTGTCCTACCATCCCTATAAACGGTCACCATGCCTCGAACATTTTCCCTGACCAATTGCGTATTATAATCAACGTCCACTTTGGACGTTCCAAACCCAATAAGGAACCACCCTGCCAAAAGCTTTCAAACTTGTGCCATGTTCTTCTTATCAGGTTTTGCAACCCGATCAATCAAATTGGTGACTAATCTGTAGGCCGAGGAACTAATGGGGCTTCCTACTTCGGGTTGGAATGCCCTCTTGAACATCAGGACTAGTAAAGATGTTCTTATTACCGAACTGTCTTTTTTTCCAATCTATGTAATCACGAAGGAATTCTGCCTTGTCGTTTTCATTTGCATATGTTGGTCTAGTGCACTCAAAATTTTCCATATTAGACGTTTGTATGTGAGGGGGAAAGGTTTATGTTTGAAAAAGGAAAAATTATGTATGACAGATTAATAAAAATGATAGGATTAAACGATTTATATAGCACATTAGGGGACAAGGTTATTAATTACGGAATGCAAATGGTTGTAAAAAACTGACTAAAGGGCATGATAATTGAAATGAAATGAACAGTTGTGTCTTTTCATATTCACATCAGTTGTGGGCCATAAGTTGTGCAACTTCTTTTCATGTTCATATCAAAATTTCTATAACTATCTATGTGTAACTCCTAAGCCAAATATGTACAACTCCAAGAAAGATATGTGCAACTTCTATTGATGAAGTTGCACAGATCATGCTTGAAGTTCCACATTTAACGGTAAAAGTTACACACTCACTACTTTGAAGTTATACATGATGTGTGCAACTTCAATTGTTCTTGTGTATAACTTCATTAGCCATTCTGTGCAACTTCAGATGTGGTGTGTGCAACTTCAATTGTTATTAAGTGTAACTTCATTTCTTATTGTGTAATGTTTCTTTATTACTTAATGTTTAACTAACCAGAGGGCATGTTGGTTGAAATGAAATGAACAGTTGTGTCTTTNTTGTGTAATGTTTCTTTATTACTTAATGTTTAACTAACCAGAGGGCATGTTGGTTGAAATGAAATGAACAGTTGTGTCTTTTCATATTGGCATCAACTAATAGAAATATGTTAAAGTGGATAGCTGTGGTCCATAAGTGTATTTCACCATTTCTTCACAAATGTATTTCACCATCTATGCTTATTTGTGCAACTTCTATTCTTTTGTGTGCAACATCTATGCTTTTTGTGTGCAACTTTTATTCTTTTTGTGTGCAACTTCTATTCTTTTGTGTGCAACTTCTATGCTTTTTTGTGTGCAACTTCTATTCTTTTTGTGTGCAACTTCTATTCTTTGTGCAATTTCTATTCTTTTTGTGTGCAACTTCAAGTTGCTTTTTATGTGCAACTTCTATGCTTATTTATGTGCAACTTCTATTCTTCTTATTTATGTGGAACTTCTATTCTTCTTATTTATGTGCAACTTCTATTCTTATTTATGTGCAACTTCTATGCTTATATGTGCAACTTCATTTCTTATTTTGTGCAACTCCAAGCATGATATGTGCAACTTCATTTCTGATTCTGTGCAACTTCGTAGACTGTTCCTAAGTTAAACCTGATTAAGTGATTTACTTCCACTTTAATTTGTGTTTGCATCAGATGACGCGGAAACTGAATATTGGAAGCACGTAGCGAGTGAGTTCACACCTCATGTTGACCAAGAGTTTAATGAGATTGACGAGGTTGTTACGTTTTAAAAAATATATGCACTAGCTTGTGGGTTTGATGTTCGTAAGTACACGACCAAGAAATGGCGTGATGGTGAAGTGAAGTCAAAACTATTGGTTTGCAACCGACAAGGGTTCAAATATGTACCGAACGACGAATCAGCTTCAATTAAGGGTGGAGGCTTCGTCCTTGTACAACATAGAAATTATACCATAAAGAGGATTGGATGCAAAGCTCGAGTTAGGTTATTCATGAAGAATGGTTTGTTGTTAATTGATCGGTACCACGAGGGACACAATCACGAGCCTATATCCGTTCAGGACCGAGAGTTTCAAAAGTTGTCGCGAAACATAACAGATTTTCACAAGTACCTGATTGTCCAAAACTCAAGGGTCAGTGTTCGATGTATTATACTAGTTTATCACTATTTTTGTTTAATATTGAGTCTTAATTGTTGGTATTTGGGATTACAGTTGCAGATAGGAGCAACAAGGATGTACAACATGTGTGTCGAACATGTTAATGGTTTCGAAAACATTGGAGCAACTTTAACTGATTTTAAAAACTTCCACAGGGATGTGAAGTGCTTCCTCCATGAAAGGGACGGACAGTTGTTCATCGATCGTTTCAAGAATATGGTAGAGAATAGGCAGGATTTTTATTTTGATTATGAAGTTGACACCGACAATAGCCTCTGTAGGGCATTCTGGGCTGACGGCGCTGCTAGAAGGAACTACTTCATATTAGGTGATGCGGTATCATACAACCCAACATACTCGACGAAGAAGTATGATATGATTTTCACGCCATTCACCGGTATAGACCACCATAAATGGCCAGTGACATTTGGAGGAGCAGTCATTGCGCATGAAGACCATGAATCCTTTAAGTGGGTTTTCAGCAGATTTCTGGATGTTATGGGGGGAAAGAAAGTATGACAAAGAAGGACAGTCTTAGATCCTTGCACTCCTCTGCCTCCAAACGGTTAAGAAACAAGGAATAGCATTCAATCACCCCATCATCCATTGGTACCTCCGGCAGCATGGTCAAGATGCCGCCACGGTCAAGCTTCGCATGTCGACCATAATAAACAAGTGGAAATCTGCATTCATATAAGGCCATGGTTGAATTAATTAACGAAGTTGTGTAGAAATAGAAGTTTTACAAAACAGTTTCATTACTCCACGCATGATATGTATAACTTCAACGATGATATGTGAAACTTCAAAGCAGTCAATGTATAACTTACGATCGGTCGTAGCTGTAATCGTCTAGGAAACAGTAATCTGCCACCTGCTTGCGTAGGCATTTTATATCCTTGATTAGTGACTTGTTTAACTTTAAGGTCTTGGAGACCAACAATAGGTTCTCATTAGCTCCCCCACATTCCAAGCTACACCCAAGCCCATCTCCCTTCCCACGAGAACGAATGACTCATCACCGGTGTGCTGCCCTAGACAACCGAGAACCGTCCTACGCGATAGGTTACTGGGGTTCGCTCTGCTCCCGGTGTTTCAGGCCGAGGTAGCTTTGCATTAATATTCCCTGCATTAGATCCGATCCCTATCTTGCTACCCGGTTTGCTGCCGCCCAACATCGTAGACTCCTTTTTCTCCGCGCATTCACGTGCCTTAGCCTCCTTGAAAGCGACAACCCTGGAAAGCACTTCTGCCCTCTCCTTGTTTACATCACTGAGGACAAGGGAGGCAGCCATTTCAGCACGCATCACGTCCATGCTATCCCTTGTCCCTAGAGTGCGATAAAAAAGCTCGCCACAGTACAACAACATGTGTGCCATCATGTAGACGCCACAATCATTCTCAGAATAGCCCGCTCCTTGCCATTTGAATTCCATGTTGACCAATTTAAACCCGCTCACTTTTCTGCCTATCTCAAGACCTTTTCCATCCATATACTTTTCCATTTCATCAGTCTGTCATGGATTTATCAAAGCGTGTAAAAATAGTTAATGATGCTTTTACAAAAATAAGGCTGAACTGTCAAAATTAAGAATAAAGATTAATACAATGATATTCGCAATCCCTCCGTACGGCAAGGTCAGAAGATCGTCTGCATATTTTCGGTTATCAAGGTACTCGAGCTGCTCAGTGAGGAAGTTTATGCATACGCAAGAGTAGTGGTCTCCATCTCCAGATAACACTGGGAGAAAGACCTAAAAATATGTTATAAAAACTTCAGTACAACTTCAATCGAATAAAATTACACATAAATGGAACTGGAGTTTCACACATCTGAATTGAAGTTACACATAATTGTTCTGATGTTGTACACAGACAAATATGTGTATTTGACCTAAATGTGTAACCTCAATTCTGTGTAACTTCAAATCCATCAATGTGAAATTTCAAGCATAAGATGTATAATTTCAACTGAAGAGTTACACAAAATTGGGTGAAGTTAAGCATGCGGTTGTCTGTTTGGGGACTGAAGTTACAACGATTTGGAAAAAACGTTACACAAGAAAAAAAACAAAAAAACAACCAGGTCAGAGTTGAGTTGAAAAGGCTTATGACAGGATAACTGCCATTCGTCCCACGCGTGAGAAAATGCTTCAAAACAATCGATAACCTGGTTCATTTTTTTCTCCTTCCAAATTTGAATTGCGGGTGCCTCTTAAAACAACGGTCGCATGTTGTGTAACCTCATAAGTTGAACAGATATGAAAATCACACAAAATTACATGTTTTATTCAGGGGACACTTACAGTATGACTCAACCCAAAGAAACAACGGGAAGTTGCAACAGGTGCAATGTGCACGGCGGTGAGAAAATTGAGTAGAGCACACCAGCAATCAATAACATTATTCCAAACTTGGGTCCCAGGCATCAAGGTCAGCAGGTACTCGTGAATTATACAATATAGGTCATTATATGTGACCAACTGTTCACTGGATCAGAAATAGTCGGATTAACATCTAAGCAGCATGGATACAAACTTATTCAAGTGAGAGGAAAAACTAGTGAATTTACTCACTTTTTGTTATGGTCATGAAAGCGATCAAAGACGTAGTCCATCACCTCTGATACCTTTTGTTGTTAAAACGCAACAACTGTGAGGAAACGTACATCTCAGGGTCAGGTGCCCCACAATCAATAGAACACCCTAGGTTCTCGGGGACAACGTGTGACGAGGTGTCGCAACCCTATCAAAAATAAATTACCCTAGTTACAACAAATGAATGTAGTACTTAGAGGTCTAATCCATGGAGAGTACGGTGGTTGCTAATTAGTTGCGATGGATTGAATTTTACCTTGGTCGGTAACGAAATATGGGGGTTTGTTGATTTATGCAATGTAAAAATATAAATGCAAACAATAAAATAAAAGTCTTCTAGGGGGTCGGTTCATACATGCAAATTGATATTTAAATAGTTGATGAACTAGTAGTCACAAGTAATCATCTAGGCCTAAAGACACCCAGCTTTCACTTTTAGCATCGGCCTTAAATCGGGTCCTAACAAGCTTTCACTATGAGCTAGGTCGATTTATTACACATGTTAAGTTCTAATACATTTCTGTGCCTCTCGACTTATAGAATGTATAACGGGTTTTAGTCAAAA
>VHZZ01004311.1:99718-113026 GCA_009801015.1 Silene noctiflora | reverse complement strand
GGGGGGGGGGTTGGTTGGTTGGGGATCTATAAAAAAGGGAAAGGGAAACAAAGTTATTAATTTCCTTTGTTGATGTTTGTTTGACTCAAACAAAGGGAATGAAATTCCCTTCCTTTCCCCTTAATCCATCTAATTCCTTATCCCCACCTGCCAGGGTATGCGATTTCATTATCTTTGTTACCCTTCAACCACCTTATTCACCTACCACCACATTTGCGACTACCACCACACAAGCCACCACCAAAGCATCACCATGATGCCATCGCCACCACCACCACGCCACCACCATCATCATCACAACCTCCACCACAACCACCCCTACCTAAACTACCCGAACACCAAAACAAATCACAACCTACCAATCTTCTCCCAAAGTACCTCAGTTCGTCGACAGCCCACTGTCCACAACACTACCCCAGATCATACTGTCGGATTCCGAGGGTAGGGGAGGGTTTTTTTAGGGTGAAGAGTGACGGTTGTGGTGCTGGGGTGGGGTGGGGTGGGGCGACGCAATGGGGTCTCAGCAGTGTGTGGGGAGACGGTGGCTGCAACTATTTTTTAATAGATAAGTGGTTGTTTGTGGTGGTGTGTCTTAGTGGCAGGAGTGAGAGGGAGGGGACCATTAAGTCCTTTTCTTGATGTAACCAAACAACTAGTTAAGTTTTAGGTAATCCCTTACCTTTCCCCCTCTTACCCTGATTTCCTTTCCCTTTCCTTTTCTCTAACCAAACGCCCCCAAATGTATAGGATTAAATTATCCATCAAATAAATTCTCAAAATAAAAAGGTAAACAATTAATTGAGACATCCAAATTAAAATAGATAAATAAATAATTAAGAATCGAAAGAGTAGATAAATACACATAAGTATCACTCCACTTCCTTTAGCACTTCACTCTATAACTTACACAAATATTTCAAACAGCCACACAAAAAAATCTCTCAAAACTTAAAAAACAAAAATGTTACTAAGAAGTTCATCAACACCAATACTAAACTCATGGATACCACCACATTACCACTACACTTACACCTCCAATAATTCCTCTTCAAGAGAATCCTCTCCTTCACCTGATCACAACACACATGAACTCAACCTCATACCCCTCTCTAGGACTAAATCTATATCCACCTTATCCCATGACCACCACAACTCAAAACCCGCTATATGCACCGTGTCCGAAACCCGTCAATGGGACTCACCTCTCCCTCCTCCTGGAAAGACTTCGCCAACGTCAACGCCTCTCCAGAGGCTGTTCTCGAGCTCTGGTCTTGATGAGGCGGTGACGACGTCTGAGGAGGTGGGTGGTGAAGTTGGCGGTGGAGGTGATGATGGGAGGAGTGGTGGAGGGTTTAATGAGTGTGGTAATAGTAGTAATAATTATCATGGACATGGGAGTATGGAAGCTTATTATAAGGAGATGATTCAGATTAATCCTGGGAATTCACTTTTACTTGGTAATTATGCCAGGTTTTTGATGCAGGTACGTACGTTTCTTTTCTATTGTATCAACAACGGAAAATTCTTGAGTCTTGCCGTCCTCCTTATACCTAATTTAAAAACAAATACCAAATGAAATATTATAAAGGCTTAGGTGTGAGGAGTACGGTCCTCCCAAAGAACATGAGAATTTTTCGTCAACAATTTGATCTTATCCGTAGACAAGGCATAGAAGCACGATGTTTCTATTGTCTATTAAGGCATACAAACATGACGACGTTTATATGCCCTAAACACTTTGTCATACGGATACGGCCGCTGCATATAAGTTTTTGGTGCATGAATTTTACTTTTGTGATGAAAATTATTGTAATTAGTTGAAATTCGAGCTGGGTTGAATCACAATAAATACTAGTTAAATCCCCGTCATGAGTTTTAGCTTGATGCATAAATGCTAGAAAAAAGTGAAATCACAAATTTAGAAAAATTACACGTATAACTTGGTATGGTGCATATATCTAGGAGAACCATTTAGTTGGGACTTCCTTAACTTCTTTCTTTAAAAAAAAAAAAGGAATTATTTATAGTTACTTATATAATATATAGAATCACGAGAATTGTTATCGACTTTTTCTTTTATACCTTCTCCAACCTTCTCCTCTCACATAAAATAATTAAATATAAATTTGCCTACTTACATAGCAAGGATTAATATAAATTGAATTAGTTGGATTAATTAACTTGGTAGTAAGGAATCTGATCTAATATACGTACGTAGATGAGTAGGACAAGAAGGAATCTGAGGATGTTGGACAAGTATACATGCAAGCAGCAGAAATCTCTAGACTGGTGCACTTGTTGTTGACGTACAAGTGCAATTTTGGACGTATGGGTATATCTTGTATATCTTGTATATATGTGGTGTGACTCATATATGGCAACAAATGAACTAACTATCTACATGATTCTACTACCTTCTTCTTCACCCTTTTGTGTACTTACTAATTTGACCATTCATCTTGTTTCTTTTTATTATGGGTTACGTAAAATCGCAATAACATGATTATACCATTGATTCGATTCTGTGTTCTCTGGTCGAGTCATTAAATACAGGTTTAGGCACGATAGATTTATGTAAATGTATCGTGCTTACTTGCTTCTTTTTATACGGATCTAGGGATGGTAACACATCTTGAACAGTTGGATGTGGTTCGAATCCAAGTCTAATAAGGACAATGCCGATCTAGATCTTGATCCTACTGGACCTAATTCAAATTTGGCTCGTTGCCATCCCTGGGCAGTTCTGATGTGGTTACACTACAAAAATACTTCATTTGTTTCCCCTCATTGGTAATTACTTTATAAGTTTCAAGAGAATGACTTATACGAGGATTGATGAAATATATACTGTTGGACTAACAGGTATATGGAGATGTAAACAAGGCAGAGGAGTATTGTGGAAGAGCAATATTAGCATGTCCAAGTGATGCAAACATGCTTGCTTTATACGCTGACATTATTTGGCAATCCCACAGAGATGCTCAACGAGCTGAAACCTACTTTAATCAGGCTGTTCAATTTGCTCCTGATGATTGGTAAGTGCTCAATTTTGAAGCTTCAACCAATTCCTAGATGTCCAAAATAATATACAGTACTCCGTATTGTGCAAAATAAGGGAAATGAAATGAAGATTGCAAGATACTAAGATAGTACCGAGTTTAATATCTTGTGTAACGTCTTAGTGTCGTACTACTAAGACGTTACACAAGATAGTACCGAGTATAAGTACCACCATATTCGTATATAACATGGATTTTTGATGAACTTGTCTTTTATGGCTACCTCATTGTTTGTAATACTATGATTCAGTTATGTTCTCGCGTCATATGCAAAATTTCTGTGGGAAGTGGAAGAAGAAGAAGAGCAATAGATTCAAGACAAAAGAAATTATCCCTCAATGTTGTTTCGTGTGGTAGCTGAGGACTGAGACGGGAATCGAACCAGAAGAAAAAAGCGATTGTGGTTATGTCGTCACGACCTCTTCCTCTTCTAGACCAGGGAGCATTAATGTAACATTGTAACATGTTAGGTAACAATGAAGATGTAGAATCTAGTTCTGGAAATGCATCTGTCCATGTCTCCATGGTGTAAAATTGTAAATATATCCTCGGACCGAAGTAGTTCAATGATGCATGAACTTATGCTAAACGATGCTCCCTAGAGTGTGGTTCCGGATGTTAGTGTAACAGTGGTTAGTACTTATAATCTTGTTAACGATGCGCATACGACTGAATGTAAATGTATGTACTTTGTACGAGAAGTTTGTTTCAAACATGTCACGCAGACGTCGAAATTGCAAAGTTTTTTTTTTTATAAAGCAGAAAATGCTTAGCCGGAAGGTACTAAAGTCGTAGAATGTCAATTCAAAACCCGTCTGCATCAATATTATCCTTGCAGCTTCTTCTGCACCCAACCATTAACATTCATGTTTATGTACTCATTTCATGTATAGCGGAACTTGTTCTTGGTACAAGAGACATCCCTGAAACAGAGGAATTTAATCCTGGATAGAAAATATTGAACAACCTACTCTTTCAAATCAATTTGCAGAGTAGGGGCTCAAAGTTAAAGTGTACGCGTCAATCCTCAGGTGTCGAGTATTACACACGAGTATTCAGGAAATGAAGTGTATGAGCAACATCCATCAGCAAAACAAGCCAAGAAGCTTCTAAAGTGATGAATCCAAGTAAGGAATAATTATATTCCAATATTAGGAAAGCTGCAATTCTTAAGACACCAATGTGCCGAAAACTGAATCTTGAGCAATGCTGAGAAAAGGGTACAAAAGGTATACTTTGATAGAAAGGTAAGTTGATATAAGATATTCCAAGCCTCCTTTAACAAATGACCCAAATGTTAACATCATCTCCTACATTGGACTTAGGATTTGGAATCTTTTTTTAGCAAACTTATAATTTCCAGGACTTTAAGATCTCACCTTTCAATGTTCATATAGCTCAGATTCTTTAGCAACTCTCTTCAATCTACCCTAAATTTGTAGGACTATTCATGTTAAATAAGTAGTCTTCCTTTATATGGGATGGTTTATCAATAACAATAACAAGTTCATGACACCAATGGGATTCTCATGTCTCTTCTTCTTGATCATTTCTCTCTTTCACAACGGTATGTCACGCTTGATTAATTCCTGGTCTTTTTCCGAATGATAACCCTTACATGTTCATATAATGAGATGACTACATGTTTACCTATGTAGCTCAACTCGAAATTTGCCTGAGTTTGTAATCTTGTTTCAAGTCCTTTGTGTTGAAATAATCACATGGCGTACAATCGTGTTTTCAAATTCATACACATTCTGCAGTACATAAACTAGCAGACTCGGTATCACCTGGTAGCCCTATTAGATGTTTTCTAACTTTGCAGTAAATTTTAGCATTATGTACAGTATCAGTCAATTTACATTGATCTGTCTCTTCAGCTGTTAAATTTGATGGTTATTGTTTATATCCTGACTCCTTTTTCCTGACAGTTCTAACAACTGATGCATTCACGGGAACATACGGGGTGAACTACGGAAGAATAGCAGACAATCTCCCGGCACCAGAAAGCGTGGCTACCCTCCTTAAAGCAGCAAGAATCAAAAACACAAGAATTTACGATGCTGATCATAGCGTCTTATCCGCTTTCAACAACACTGGAATCGAAATAATCGTAGGTCTTGGGAATGAATTCTTGAAGGACATAGCGGCCAACGATTTCCGAGCAACTGATTGGATTAAAGAGAATGTAGAGCCCTTCTTACCAGGGACCAAAATTGTAGGGATTGCTGTAGGAAATGAAGTATTAGGGAGTCAAGGTGGGCAAGACCTTTGGGAAGCATTAGTTCCCGCGGTACGAAATGTCTACATTGCCCTTTATCGACTTAACTTAGCGAAAACAATTGAAGTCTCTAGCCCACACTCCGAAGGTGTTTTCGCTGCTTCGTTCCCTCCGTCTTCAGGGGCATTTAAGGAAGAAATCATGCCATACATGAGACCATTGTTACAAATCTTTTGGCAAATTGGGTCTCCATTTTATATAAATGCATACCCTTTTCTAGCATACATTAGTGACCCGACCCACATCGACATTCGTTATGCCCTATTCGAGAAAAACCCGGGAATTTACGATACTAAAACTAAGTTACACTACGACAACATGTTTATGGCCCAAATTGACGCGGCCTATGCCGCGTTAGAAAAGGTGGGGTTTGAAAAAATGGAGGTGATTGTGTCGGAAACCGGGTGGGCTTCGAAGGGTGACCCGAACGAAGACGGGGCCACATTGAAAAATGCTAGGACTTACAACAAAAATCTTAAGAAATTGTTGATGAAGAAAAAAGGGACACCATATAAGCCACATATGGCTATAAAGGCATATATATTTGCACTATTTAATGAGGATTTGAAACCAGGGCCAACTTCTGAAAGAAACTTTGGGCTGTTTAATCATGATGGTAGTATTTCTTATGATATTGGATTTACTGGCCTTGTTCCTTCCTCTGCTTCATCATCTAACTTTTCCTTCAAGGTATGTTTCCTTGCTAATAGAGATTTTTGTTTCTCACAAATTGACAAAACAAAGATTTGTAACCATTTTATGGCTAAATGTAATCATAACGATTCAGCTAGTATTTAACTTATTGGTAACTTTTTGTTAACTGTAAAATAGTCTCAAAAATCCGTCTTATTATTTCAGACAAAAATATTCCGTCTTAAATGAGACGAACTCTTTATTTTTTTCTCCGAGTCATTGATTTAATTTTGTTTCTTGCCCTTATTTTACAACTTAAAAGGCTTTACCACTATGTTAATGAGAAAAGGATATACGAACTATGTTTTTAATGAGAACGATAATGAAAAATGTCGATGATTTTATCTTAATGTATTATGTATTATTACTACGTGTAGATTAGAATAAAGATTAGTGAGTGATTTTACAATATTTATATTTGATCTAATTGCAGGTACTAAAAGGTCAAGGTGGCTTAGGCTTATCATGCTTGGTAGTTTTCATTATTTGTGTGGCCTCTCTACTTATAACTTTGGCCTCTTGATCTTTTTGTAAATGTAAACAGGAGTTGAGAAATGTATAATTAGCATGTTCAAAACATGAACGAACAATTCTTTGTACAAAATATTATATAATTTCTTACGGTTTTAAATGGTTTTTTTTTTTTAAATTCTTCTTAATTTGTTCGATAATGTATGTCTTTTTAATTTTGTTTGATCATTTTCAAACATCAATTTTAGTTTGGATATGGTCTATAAATCTTGTGAGGAAAAGAAAATACCACAATTTGATATGAAAATCTTTCTCGGTGAGGATAAAACCGCAACCCTCCTAAGTAAATCAAGCCACTTGTTGAGAATACTAGTATAAATCCCGTACTACAATACGGTATTTTTAAAGGGTTGTGAAAGAAAAGTTGTAATTAAAATATTGCCATTAAACATTTTTACATTTAGTAAATATACTATTATAAAGTTTTTATTAAGACGAATTCTGAATCACCTATAGTAGTTGAGAGAATTCATTTTTTGTGTTCTTTATGAAACTTGGCCTACATAGGAATTACATAAAAAGTACTTCAGATGCCTGATATTTTTTAAGAAAGTTGATTTGGAAAAAATATTTAGAAATTGATTTAAGGAATTTAACAAATTACATCTCTATATTTCTTGATTTTTATGATAATAATTTTTTTAATAAATGGAAACAGATTAGTCAAAAAGATTTTGTAAGAATAACACTGAGTGAGATTTTTTAAATGGTGTTAATCTTTTAGTTGAAAATGATCGTATCAAATGTACGGGAAGTTTAAGAGAAATATTGTGTCTTGTGCATTTAATTCAATCAGTGTAGTTTTTTTTTTTTGTTTGGCCCAAAATAGATTGACTACAATATAGTCTTGGTGAAAATAGAAGAGGTTTAATTCCAATTAGTGTAGTTTTTTTTGCTCAAAATAGATTGACTACAATATTAACTAGAATATATTTATTAATTGACTACAATATATTATTGTTAAAAATAGAAGAGGATGTTATTAATTGATTACAATATATTACTGCTGAAAATAAAAGAAAATATTTTTGAGCAAAGAAGCAGTTGAGCGGGAAAAATTAGCGGGATTACCCCTAGACTTGTTAATCTTTTAGTCTATAGGGGATGGTAACCAGAAAATCTTAACTTCTCATTAGAATAAACAGTCTATATATAATACAGGAGTCGTCGGGATATTCCCGTATCAATATAAGCATATTCCTAAACTGATTGCAAGATATTATTACAATTATATTATTATTATTATAAGCATACGCCTAATACCCCCCTCAAGCTGGAGCATGGAGATCAAGAATGCCCAGCTCGGGAAGAAGATATGTAAACTGATTGACACCCAAAGCCTTAGTAAAAATATCAGCAAGCTGCTCAGTCATAGGAACATGCGACGGTGAAACCAAACCTCCTGTAATAGCATCGCGCACAAAATGACAATCAATTTCAATGTGTTTGGTCCTCTCATGAAAAACGGGGTTCTGGGCAAGATGTATCGCCGACTGGCTATCGCAAAATAAAAGCATAGGGGAAAACAAATGGACGCCTAAGCTCGAGAGGAGACCTCGAAGCCACTTCAGCTCGCAGACAACAAAAGCCATGGAGCGATATTCGGCCTCAGCGGAAGACAAGGAGACTGTATGTTGTTTTTTAGTCTTCCAAGAAACAGAAGACCCACCTAGAAAAACAAGCCACCCAGTGACCGAGCGACGGGTCAAGGGACAAGTACCCCAATCAGAATCACACCAACCAGATACAGTGAAATCACTATCACACCGCAATAAAAGACCTTGACCTGGACTCCCTTTAAGATACTAAACCACATGTAAGACAGCCTCCAAATGCGCCTCACGCGACTGAGTAAGAAATTGAGACAGGATGTGAACAGCATAGGACAATTCAGGACGGGTCACGGCAAAATAGACTAAACGGCCGACAAGCCGTCGATAGCGTCCAGGCTCAGAAATAAGCGAACTGGTATCAGTACTAAGCTTATGGTTTTGCTCAATAGGCGTCACGGCGGGCTTGGCACCCAATAGATCGGTTTTTGTGATAATATCGAGAACATATTTACGCTGACTCAGGTAGATACCTTCAGTGCTGCGCGCGACTTCGAGGCCTAAAAAATACTTCAAAGGTCCCAAATCTTTCATGTGAAAGCAACGACTTAAAGTAATCCTTAAAAGTAATAATAGCTTGGGAATCATTACCCGCAATAACGAGATCGTCAACATAAATAAGAACAAGTAGACATGCCTCCTCATGCGAGTAAGTAAAAAGAGAATAGTCAGAATAGGATTGTTGAAAGCCGTAATCACATAATGCCCCAGTAAGCTTGGCAAACCAACAGCGAGGAGCTTGGCGTAGGCCATACAATGATTTTTTAAGCCTACAAACCTTGTCTTCGTGACTTCGACTGAAACCGGGGGGGGGGGTTCATGTAAACTTCTTCATCTAAATCTCCATGAAGGAAAGCATTGTGTACAACCATTTGGTGCAATTCCCATTTTTTTTACAGCTGCAACAGCTAAAAGTGTCCTAATGGTCACCATTTTAACTACGGGCGAAAAAGTTTCGCCGTAATCCAATCCTTCGATTTGGTGATTACCAAAGACAACAAGACGAGCCTTTAGGCGTTCAATGAAACCACCTGACTTATATTTAATTTTGTATACCCACCTGCAACCAAGAGCCTTTTTTGCCAGAAGGAAGGGTGCACAACTCCCATGTACCATTATTCTCAAGAGCATGAATTTCATCTTGCATAGCACGACACCAACCATCATCTTGCATAGCCACCTTAAATGATGGTGGCTCAAGCCCAGCAGTAATAGCAGCAAGAAAGTGCCTGTGACGACTCGAAAAAGTATCACAATTAACGTAATTAGCTAAAGTGTAAGGAGTACCTGAGGGCGATGAGGGTGGACTCGGTGAGCAAGAGGGAGATGGACTCTGAGTAGTATCAAGCACATAGTCACTCAAACGAGAGTTGGGAAACTTCAGCCTATGCCCACGGCCAAGAACCGGCATCACGGGTGGTGCAATATCAGCGGAAACAGTGGGAGAGATAACCACGGAGGGAGAAATAGCAGAAGGGGAAGGCGACAGGGCATCGTCATGCACAACGGTGGAAGGCGTGGGTGGTGCAGTAGCGGGAGAAGCAGACGGAGTGGAGGATACCATATTATCAGGAACCGCATCGTCATAAGAGCATAACCCATTATCAGAAGGGGCACTAGAAGCAAACTCACCAGAATGAGGTTGGGGAGCAAATGGAAAAATGGCTTCATAGAAGTGCACATCTCGGGAAACAAGCAGTTGCGCGGTCTCAATATCGTAAACTCGCCAACCCTTTTGATTATGTGGATAACCCAAAAAAACACATTTACGACTTTGTTGTTCAAACTTGTCACCCCGAGTCTTTTGGTTGTGAACAAAACATAGACACCCAAAGACCCGTAAATTTTTATAGGAAGGTGGAGCACCCAACAAATTCTCATAGGGTGTCTTATTATGAAGAAGAGCAGACGATGTACGGTTTATTAAGTAAGCGGCAGTAAGGATACATTCGCCCCAAAGCGTTTTAGGAAGATGAGCCTGAAAACGTAGAGCGCGGGCAACATTGAGTATGTGACGGTGTTTACGTTCGACACGCCCATTTTGTTGTGGCGTACCGACGCAAGATGTCTGAAAATGAATCCCATGCCTGAAAAAATACCACGCCATGTGATTAAATTCATTCCCATTATCACTATGTACGGTCTTCACATGTTTAGAAAACTGCGTTTTAACCATATTCAGAAAATTTATAAACATGACCGTAACTTCTGTTTTATCCAATAATAAATAAACCCACACAGAGCGCGAGCGATCATCGACAAGAGTTAAAAAGTATTTAGCACCACAAGAAGAGGGAATACGGTACGGACCCCGTAAGTCACAGTGTATTAAATCAAAAACTTCAGTACCAATGTTGTCACTCAATTCAAAACTATGACAATGCTGTTTCGCAAGATGGCACACATCGCACACCAAGCCTTTATTCAAAATACTAGAATGACCTAAATTAAGAGATTGAACAACTTTATCACCCGGATGTCCAAGCCGTCGATGCCACAAGTCGTGTGTCCCTCCCACGCCCACTGCATGTACCACCGAAAACTGTTCAACCGTCTGAAGAAAATAGAGTCCATCTCGTAGCTCACCTACTCCAATCATCGTCCTCGAGGAACGGTCCTGTATAAAACAAGAATCTTTAGCAAGCTACAGGTCAAACTGGGAACAAATAAAACCCGACTTAGAGTAATATGCTGATTTATACGTATGGTACCCATGATGGTAGCCAAGACACGCTTCCCATTAGGCAAGCCAACGGGTCTCGGTGCAATGGCAATGTATTCCCCGAAAATAGATAAATCACCTGTAACATAATTAGAAGCGCCAATATCAATTATCCAAGTGCACATACCAGATAACCATTCAGAGGGGGAGAGAGAGAGTGTGTGAGTAGTGATTGGTTGATTTAAGCTCACACTTGCACCAGTAACAACATTAGCATGCACCACTTGTCCACTGGACCCTTTCGACCCCTGACCCGAATTGCCAGCCCCCGGACCTGCTAGTTTGCCACGGTGAAGGTCAACCAAGGTGCGAGGCCGATCACCCCACCAATCCGTAAACCGATTTTGCTTAATAAAACAGGAAGTAAGATCATGGCCATGAATACTACAATGAAGGCAATACAATTTACAACGCTCCAATTTTTCCTTCTCACAAATAGCTTTCTAATCAGCAGGAGTACGGGACATGCTTGGAACTGCAAACGCGACAACGTCATGGCTGACCGGAGGCACCGAAGTCCCCACAAGGAGACGTTCAGCTTGTAAGGCCGTGTGGTAGCCACGGTTGAGGGAAGGGAGAGGGTCAAGTTGAAACTGTTGAGTGCGAAGAGTACCATATAATGTGCTATCATGACCCATGAAAAATTGATGAAGACGTTCATTATCAAGACGTTTAATTGCCTGAAAGGCAATTTCACATTTACAAAGACCGCACTTGCACGCGAATGGAGGCTCACGAACAGCAAGGACGTCCCATAAGGATTTTAATTTACCATAGTATGTAGTAGCGGACATACCTTTAGCCTGTTTACAGTTAACAAGATCGGTCTTTAAAGCATGTATCGAAGTGCCGTCAACCACCGCAAAACGTTCCTCCATATCCCTCCAAAGTAGTTCGGCATCTTCAACATATGGGACGCTCTCAAGAAGAGACGGTGCAATTGTATTCCGAATCCACTGCACTAGAGTGCAGTACGTGAATGACCTCCCATTGGCCAAGCAACAACGCATCCGTGGGTTTAGGTATAGTACCGTCACAAAAACCGAATTTGCGACGTGATTTCAGCGACATACGCATAGAACGACTCCAATCTTCATAATTATCGCTCGTTAATTGAACCTGTGAAATGTTGACGCCAGATATATCGTGAGACCCGAGAAAAAAATGGAGAGAGAGGAAGATTCGCCAAACAGCCCAGAGGCATCAAAAACCTCGTCCCCTGCCATAGTAGAGGGAAGAGGACAACGCTAGGGTTCAGTAGGGTTTTTTTTTTTTAGGGTTGTGTTAAACCTTGCTCGATACCATGTTGAGAATATGGTAACCAGAAAGTCTTAACTTCTCCTTAGAATAAACCGTCTATATATAATACAGGAGTCGTCGGGATATTCCCGTATCAATATAAGCATATTCCTAAACTGATTACAAGATATTATTACGATTATATTATTATTATTATTATAAGAATACGCCTAATACCACTGCACTATTTTTTTTAGGGTAAAAGTCCGAAGGCTTAATGCAATAACATTAATGAATCAAAACGTACAGCATTGTTTGCAATTGGAGGTAAAACATCCGACCACACAGAACGACCCAAAACTCTAGATTCAATGTGAGCTAAAGCGTGAGCCACACTATTGCTATTACGACGAGAAAACGACCAGATAACAGAATGAAAAGAGTTACATAGATAAAATATCCTCTAAAACAAGCAAAAAAAGACTTCTTTCAATCGACTTCGACTTTAATGCCTATCTGCAAGCAAACACTTCTTTCAATCGACTTCGACATATATAAATTGCTAATCAAACATGGTTTCCCCGCCCCTAGATTAAAGGATTACTCACGCATTATGAAATGTAAACTAATGAATAACATGGATAAAAATAATGGCATGATAACAAATTATAGAATGAGAAATGAAATAAATAAAACTGAAATATAAGGCATGAAAAATACCGAACGAAGAACTTGAAATAAGGAAGAACAAATTAAAGCTTGAGATAAACCCAGTTGAAATGTAAACAATTGAAAACTAAAACATATATAAATTATTGAAAATGATAAAGAGTATTTTTAGAACCCTAATACAAGCTAGGAGGCGGAATATCAAATGCTTTGTCGAAATGAAAGCATTGCAATATATAGAGGAAGTCGGAAAACGAACACTCTTTGAGACTGTTTACAACCCCGGGTGCCAGGCCAGGGTCACTGACCCCGATCGGGGTTGTGGACAGTTAGCTACCAATTCTACTCCTTATTTGCACATACATGCAACCCCAAGTGTAACACCCCCATACCCAAAGTGCCTTCAAGACCACCTTAAGTATAGAGATGCTACCATCTCGGTCTCCCGAGGCAATGATATGCAAAAGACAATAATGAAACATTTAACAAAGTGTTTAAAGTTTA